>WEDG01003968.1:0-48071 GCA_017591395.1 Schistocephalus solidus | reverse complement strand
GTTTTCCAAAAATAATCTTTTTCCGTGATTTCAGATCAGCAAATATAGAATTGCTAACACATCTAAATTCCCAATGAGACTAATTTAAACGTTCGAATGTCACATGATTGTACTTATACCTTGTACCAAGTTCTAAATACACTGTCAAGGACAAGCCCTACCTCCCTTTATCATTCCGCCGTAGACTGCGTAGACTCACCCGTCGTTTTAAGTACAAACGACACTTCCGTTCTCGCCCATCCAACAAATTTTGAAAAAGCTAAAGGCTGTCGACAAAAACGACTAGCTGATGTGCCCAAATTTGCCGACCATTCTTCGAAGTTTGCCAAGCAGGGCAGAGAAAAACACAGCGCCCCGTACTTCGAGACGCCTAAAAACCTATATTACGCAAATCTGACAGCTGATAGCTTCCAATGCTTCTCTTTATTAGGGCTGAGTGAGACATATCTGTCGCTCCGCTTTCCTAACATCCGTGGTTTGGACCGGTAACGTCCTCGAAACCATAAATTTTACCCTCTATGACGTGACCGTAACCATTCGGCGTTTTTCGTCAATCTTACAGTCCTGGACCAGATGATGGGCCGGTCAGCGTTCTAAAGTCGGATGCAAAACGATATCTTTCGTCCCTTCTGTGTAAGATATTTAATCTTTGCTCTGGAAAGTGAAACTTTCCCTATTTTATATGGAAGGAATCGCACATATTGCCTATACAAAAACACGGCTGAACTACGTCATTTTATGAATTTAGGCCAATAAACGACACTGCCAGCAGTCTCAAAGATCTTAAAGACATTGATCAAAGACAAGATGATGCGTCACCTAACGAGAGAATAACCTACTTAATGCGGCTCAGCACAATGGGTTAAAATTTTGATGTTATCTCCAACCCTTACGCATCTGAGAAGCGGACTTATTCAGGTAGCCTGCTAAATGCCTCATATTCTTCTTTGTCAACGATGCTCTTGATTGTTTTCAGTAGGTAGGCCATTTATGTACGCTGACGACTTGTCTGCCACTATTATAAAACCGGTCGATCACAAAACATCGTCAGCTCTAAAAGCGATCCCCAGGCCTTAACTCAGTGGTAAGCCACACATGGCGCCTGCTTCTTTGCACAAGTGCTCCGTTATGGTTATTGGCGACAACTATCAGCCCCAACTAAGCATAGAAGGTCATAACCTAAATGTGCCCGGAGTTATAAAGGATCTAAGTATCATATTCTAGTAGTCTTGATCTATCACATTGTGCCCTGATTGATCAAACACCCAAACACATTCATTCCCTCAAAAAAACCTCAATATAAAAACAGCCTCTATAAAATGATTTCACCACAAACCACAACCCCACACAAACAAAAAGACAAATCAACAGCACTCCTCTATTCACCTAAATCCAAATATTGTTTTCAAAAAATCGTTATAAATGGGATCTGCCTACCATATTACTCATTTCTGTAATACATGGCTGCTCAAATAATGCAGCAATTATCCACCTTGTATTTATTTATACCCACGATACTAAGTTTGCAATGATGGGGCTCTCTGGGCCTAAATATACAATTTATTTCATTTATTTAATTACATATTTTCCAAATAGTTGCTTATTGATATCTACGAAAGTTCTTTAATGGCAAACAGGACATTGATGCCCATTTAGTCGCCCTGACACATTGAGCCGAGGGCTTTAGGGAAGACAAAATGATGATTCCTAGGTCCCTTTGTTCGGATACATAAAACAGGCACTTCCAAGCAAGGACGTTTGGATGGTAGTCGACCATCGCGCGACACATTTCTTACAGTTGAACTTCATCTGCCATTTATCGGACCATTCAGATAGACGGTTGAGTCTTTTTGAAAAATCTGTTGATCAGTACTGCATCGATTCGTTGCGATAGCTTGATGTCATCTGCAAACAAGACTCCCAAGCGCAGTGCAAATCCATTCATACAATCATTGACATCAATTTAAAAGAGTAATGGCTCAAGAACGGAGCCCTGAGGTACACTCTTAAGAGTTTTACATCGCCTAATGGAATATGTATGTCAGTCATAGCGGTCAGCTTGCGAGTGACATAAAATATGACATCTCCTCCTCCTACTCCTTGACTTGGTCTATCTCTCCTGAAATGCTGATATCATCTTAGTGATATTTCGGGATCAGTAATGGCTGCAGTAAGCCACGTTTAAGTGAAAGCCGTAATGTCAGGTTTAAATTCATCCACTACGTTTTTCAGTTCATCCAGCTTGTTGAACAAGCTTTTTTACATTTGCGGAGAGGACTTTTAATTATCGATTCATCGGGCAGACCCAGCCTTCATTGTTACAGGTTTTGGCCACAGGAATGACACATTGATCTGGACTATTTGACCGTCTTTGATTTTCAGCCGTTTCTCCCCTCTGCCAATTCTCTCCTTAGTTTCCTCATTTTCAGTCCTTCCCTCGGATCGTATTCTGGCTGAAAAAACACAAGTTTGTGCGATCCCCATAAGGTCATTCTTCCTTCTAACAGAAGCACTTCCTGGGTTTCGTTTTCTAAAATATTTTTTAGAGGCCTTGGGTATTTTCTACTTTTGTGGCTGGGGTCTGATTTGCCTAGTCAGAAAGCTTTTTGAACGGTGAAAATTTCCCCTTTCTTTAGGACTGCACTGGCACATTCATGTGGAAGATCTAGATCCTGTGCCACTCGTTACTTAAGAATGCAGGACGTGGATTCTGGGACACCCTTAGACACCTTATTTACCCGCATACGCTAGGGTGGGAGTTCACAGAGGTGACGTTACTCGTGGATGCTGGTAATTCAACATGCTAGTGATTTTGTCCGACGCTTGGGTTCTGGGACTTACCTTTTAGTATGACATATTACCTTTGTCTTCCAAAACTCATTCCTTAATTATCTGGGATCCTTGACAGTTGCCCTCTTTCCTTACTAGATAATGTTTAACTGCTTCACCAAGCTCCGTAAATGAAGCGTCATCTTCCTTATTGGATGTGATGGCTACGGAAGCCGTGCATGCGTATGTGCGTTTGTCTACCTCATGTTTCATCGTTACCGACTGCTTCTCTTCGGGTAAAATGCGAGGTAGTTTCTTAAAATTCTCTATCTCCATTTTCAGCCCCTGCATATCCTTTTCAATCTCCAAAAATTTTTGAAAAAGTTAACAACATGTCACACACGCTTCGTCCTCGTAATTTACATTCAAAACTCAGTAAACTCTTCACCCGTTTATCGGGAGGTGACTTTAAGGAAACATGTTCAGAAATAAGGTCATTCGTATTTTGATTAATGTTTATTCTATCATTTAAATTTAAAGCAGCGAGTTTATCGTGTGGCGATATCTCAGTGGTATCACCGTCGTTTCCCACACGCTTATTCCCTGCTTCGGCCCTCGGCTCTACCACGTATTTTGCACGATTCCCGAAGGGTATATTTTTGACTTCCATGATAGATAACAAAACCAAAAAAGGGTGTTAAAAGTTTAGGACGAAGGTTTAAACCGGAGCTACTTTATGAATAAAATATCGAAATGACTCAGCCCTCTGTGACTGGCACAGCAACAGAAAAACAGCATATGCATTTCTAACTTCACTCCTTTTTCTCCAAGCAGAAGCTTTGCATCTCACGTCTGCACCAGAAAACCAATCCTTGTCAGCATCTGCAGGCCCATTAACCCTCTGCCTAGTCTCAGTTGCCCATCATGGTCCGGTTCACGAGGGCTCAATCAGGAATGGCAAATAGCGCTGCTCTCTCTCTCTCTCTCACCATCATTCTACCAAATCCATGACACGGAATACGTGGGAGAAAAGTCAATTTCGAGTAACTGACCCATGCACCCATAGTTAAATGTGTCCATAAAATAAACAAAGGCTAGACCTTCGAACAAGGTAATAGAGATATCTTCTCACTCGTTGAACCGAAACATTCGGTAGTTACAAAGCTCCGATAACCATCCAGTGCTCACTTTTGGATCTAACCCACAGCGATTTACTTAAAAAGGCCATGAGCAAATTTACGGACACCTAAGCAGAAGTTCAGCAGTCTACAACTTAAGGAGCTATAGTAATTTGAACACGCCTTAAAAGTGCGCTCCCAGGACTTTGAAAGCTCAGCATTTCAGGCGGGTCTTTCAAGTGGCCTCTGGTTCGGCAGAATTTACATCATACTTGTACGTCATATATATATTCTCGCCAATGGTGATTGTTTGCTCCTAAGGGAGCATGTTAGTTATCAGGAACACTGAAATCTTAAAAGAGTTAAATCGGAAAACATATGTTTTTCGGTAATTCATCATCGTGGCGGTACAATTACAAGGGAATGGAACTATGAGGTGTTAACAGGGTTTAAAGACGTCTAATCGTTAATATTGATCGTTTGCACGTTGCCTACATGGCGAGGCCGACGTGTAAAAGTAATTGGGACTGTAGGAAGGGTGGGAGGTAGAGTTGAGTATGAGGATTGAACATCACTGTCAAATACGCGGAGTGAACAACTGCCCTCAGGGGGTGGGTAAGTCGTATGAACATCACCTTGAAGTAGTTTTCGGCCACGGAGGAGATAGTGCCTGTACGAAACATCTTCTGACTGCACAGTGTTGGGTTTGTTGGTCGTATGCCCACTGCCTCGGCTGTCGCAAGCCCTCGTTGGCGTAGGCCTTTATAGAAGTTGGCTGGTGTTTGGTAGACAACCTGAAACGCCTCTTTAGGGTCAATGTGGGGATTAGTATCAACTAGATGCGCAAAAATGGAACTCGAGATTGATCTAGTTTCAACTTTGCCTAACCAGGAAGTTACGTGTTAACGTACCCTCTTTTCCAGGTGCCTCGTTATACGGCCATTGTCTCCTGCTCCACACGAGCAGGTGGACGACCACTTCAAGTGGTGTTCACATGACGTCCCCGTACTGGCAGTTTTTCACTATGCGTACTTGACAGTGATGTTCAATCCCCATACTCAACTCTACCTCCCGCTCTTACCACAGTTCCAACGACCTCTACACGTCGACCTCGCCATGCAAGCGACGTGCAAACGATAAATATAAACGATTAGACGTTTTTAAACCCAGTTAATACCTCATAGTTTCATTTCCCTTGTAATGTACCGGCCCGACGCTTAATTAACGAAAATATGTTTACCGATTTGAGTTTTTAAGTTTAACATGGTAATATTCCCAGAATTAAAAAAAACTGAAATCGCAAAAATGCGTTTTAAATCGCCAGCGCTGGCATTAATTTTTAGAAACGTTTATTGTCAGACAGAGAACTCTTCTGTTGAGCTGCACCCTGCGATGCACAGTCCCTGGAGAAATATTCTTTTTCCTTATTTTTGAATAAAAGTGACCAGTTTATTTTACTCGGTCTTTAAGGGTGTTCAACTTACATTAAGCTTTTCTGTAGTCCGAGTTAGGAAGCTGTGTGAGCTAACAACTAATACCCATGAAAATACTTCCATATTTTATTTAAAAGGCATTTATTGTCAGTTGTTTTTAGACCATGAGAACTCACATGTTAAATGCTGTTACACTTTATTCGTTTGCCAGGTTTTTTCAATCGGTGATAACCGAGATACCTAGTTTGACGGGTTCAGAGACCGGACAGGATGTTCAATAGACCACATTGTCGTACCTTATATTTATATAACTGCACCTTGGGTGGCTTCGACCAAAGGTCAGCTATTTTAACAGTAGGCTCCAGCCTCCTGATTTCACGGTCAGACGAGGTCTTTCTATTTTTCAGGTCGGTTTACTACATAATTTTCTGCTGTTGTGCCGCGCACCACACGCGGTTTCACAAAACAACTCAAGTTTGGGTCTCTCCGGCTATATTCAGTCCTTTTGACTGAAGATTCAGTCCATGTAATAACGCCTACTGTAAGCTAACGCCTGTGAGATACCCTTCAGAGCGAGGAGTGAGTTCCAGTTCCATTAGGTTTCACACACCGGACACATCTGGCTATAGTTTTTATCTCTTTCTAAATGTACCTCTGGATATTGTCAACGCCCAGTGCTGGGACGTATACCTCGATAGTAAATTTAACAATATCAGTATGAACTTCCGCAAGTGTGAGTATTTAATGAGAACGGGAACGGGAAGCCCATATCCAACCTCCTGTCCCTTCGCCCCTTCTTTGGCTTCATTTCCAACTTTACTGCGTCGTGACTTACTCAGTTAGTTAGCCGACTTTTGCTATTTTAACTGTACTCAGATTCCTGCGATGCCTGTGTTATCTTGCAGGTCTTTGCCTTGCACAAAGCACAGGACAATGTCGTTCCTTCAGACCGTTCCTTCCTCGTTGTAAGTTTTTTTGAAATTGTATCATATTTTCAGAGAGGCCAAGGGTCACAGAGACATGCAAGTTTCCCCTGAAATCCTTGCCGTTGTAGAGGAAATAAAGTAGGTCGTTCTGTCACCGTTATCTTGAAGAAAACACATGGCTGAACAGAAAAAAATTCGAGATGAATTTAACAACGCTCCAATTAAAACTCTTGATACTCTTAAGTCGGAATTAGCTGAACTGCAGAGCGCAGTCATTTCAGTTTCATCCGGTTCTCGCAAGCAGAGTGTGCAAGCAGCCCATCTGAACGAGGAAGCTCTAAAAGTAAGCACGAAGCGTCCAACATTTCATTTTGTGCAGTTAGAGAGGACTTTCGCCATGGTACAGAAGACATCTGATCTTGCCTATGACTCTGCTCAAGACAGTCCCGCCCTTACGCAGTATTTTAATAAGTGTATTACGTCTTTTGGAGATCGTGTACAGAGATACAAACAGGAAGTCCAGGCAATCGAGGAACTTTTAGTCTTCAAGGGCACGAGCATCCCTCACACCTAAAGGTACCTCATTTAACCCCTTATTTATGTTCTTTTAGAACTCGCTGAAGTTTTAAGAAAAATTGATGAACAGTTCATTTCACTTGCGGCCCAGCTGTATACAGCAAAGGAAGATGTTAACGTACGTATTTTCCCATATGTTGTCATTTTTCTATTGGCAAAAATAGCACGAAAATAGCGTTTCTACTTCTTTTTTTGCGAATATGCCCGATATTCGGTCTAAGGTGTAGCAGTTTAATCATTAAGACGTTTATTAGGGCAGGCCATGGGAAAGAGAGCATTAATACAGCCAGAAATCTCTTTGTTGTATGCAGGACTCTAACCACTGACCTACCGAATTTGTGCCGAATCTTCCACGTACGAGCTATCGCAACCACTTAAAAATCGCTGAATACTCGTTTCTTTTGGACTCGTTGGCTGAGTATATTTTTTAGCTGTCCTTTGTCTAGAATCCCTTTCTAAAAGACCGTTTGCGGGTTTTTGGAATTCAAACTTTTCAGTGTAACTGGCAGTCTGCTTTACTTGCTAGTCGTGCAGATGAACAGTTCAAGTAGGTCACGCAACCGACAGGCGTAGCTCAGAGGTAGAGCACCCGACCAGATATTGAAAGACTGGCTGTATGAACCTATCTTCCCTTAATATGTCTCAAGAATGGTTTGAAGAAATCATTAGCTATTTGGTCTGTTACTTTCAACAATGGCCTTTGGGAGAAATTTAGCAGAACGTTAAGTTACTTAATCCGAAGTTGTATGCGTTCACGGTTTCGCTCATGTCCTCTCTAGCCGGTATCAACTTTCATGTACTGTTTTGGGTATTTTTCAAGATTTTCAATCTCTTATTCCTCAGACGCATGCCGGACCCAAGATGCCTTCAATTTAGCAAGTTATTTGCCGGTCACCTAATCTTATTCTTGATATTTTCACCCAGACGAAGCACGAAGGATCTCTTGACACTGCATAGTTTTTTAGTCGTAATACAAAAGTACAGAGTTTTGGTAAACTGTCGCCTGCCGTCCCTGTTCCACTATTTCTACCGGCCTTTTTATCTCATAATCCGAATACTTTGTTGTTTATTATACTTGTTTTTTTCTTAGGCCATGAAAATCCAATTTTTACGGCAATTCCGGACGACAAATGGGGAAAAGCCACTGATTTCACTGTCAGATCTGGAAAATCCACTGCCACAGACGTCCTTCGATCTGCTCGAAAAGGACTTCACGAAGTCTTCTCTTGGCCACACACCCTACGGTCCTTCACCCTTCTCGATGTCTGCTGTCGACAGTTCTGCCGCGACCGCCGCGGTATCCGTACAGCCTGCAGTGACGTCCGGCGCCCAAGGCTTCCTTCAAACTTTGACAAGTGCAGGCAATCCCAACACACTTGGCGGAGGTTTATTCTCACAAGGCGGAACTCCAGGCAAGTCCCCCGCCACCATATGTTTCAGTCATTTTTGGTATGTCCTTTCGTGATATAGACCGCTGTCCATGTCTATAGTGTGCTCAGAAACTAAGAAATCACTGATGGAGATTCTTGCATATGTCGCCGATTAGACCAGCTCAGGTAAATGAGCTTGCGATACCGAGTCACGAGTCTTCAACTTATTTGTGTGCGGCTCTTCAATCGAGTATTTTCACAACCACTCCTTCAATCACACTCCATAAAACGTCTTTTAGTGCCTTGCACAACTAACTTACCCTATTTAGTACTGATTCAGCCGGCTCCATGTTACAGGTTGGTCGTAAATGTTCGCCTTCTACTGTGGTTATTCGTGGCAGGCCTTTGGACGTCGTTTGGCCAGTTGGTGCAAGGTCGAATGACCAGCTATGCGCTTTACGTCGTTCCTTAGCCATATCGACGCCGTTTTCATCTGGAGACGGGCTTTGGATAGATTATATGCTTGATTTTTTTAGGTCACATGTCGACGAAGTTGATTTTCGAGACAATCCACTAGACGAGAATTGACGCCATAGTTAATTGGATTGCTGACCGAGTAGGTTGGTGTCGAATGGGAAGCGTCAGAGAAGACACGAAAGGCGCAATCGATCACTGACTTTGAGGCAGTTGACGTTTTCTGAGCGGACTACGCTTAATAGCCCTACGTAAGGTGAATGTGCGTTTACCATGGGAACAGGTTGAGATCGAGTCTACATTATTGGTGCCGTAAGGTGAATGTGCGTTTACCATGGGAACATGTTGAGATCGAGTCTACATTGTTGGTGCCGGGGGCGTTGTTGGCTGCCTGGGTTGTGATCACCCCTAGTGGCGCTGGTCGCCGCCGTGAACGCGGGAAGGGGAGAGGGAGTTGGGTCACAGTGGGTCTGTAGATATCTGACGAGACGATCCGTGCGAGGGGTGTTCTTTGGCGATGTGGGTACGTTAGAAGGGGTTGGATTTTGGTGTTGTGGGTCGAACGCGCATTGGACTTGCGAACGGATCTTCTGGCTTTGATAGCGGTGATGCGGTCTTCTTCGTAAATTACTGTTCCAATTGTCACTGCTCTTCTTCAGATCTGTCGGTCCTGGGCGAGGTTTTCCCAGGTCCCGGGGTTGATGTTCAAGTGCTTCAGGGCGTCCTTGAGGCGTCTTTCTTATCCTCTGTGTCAGTGACCAAGCGTTAGGATATAGCGGCAGAAAAGTCACTTGGATAGACCTTCGTCCTCGCGAGTTAGCCACTCAAACACAGTTGAATTGCCTCAACATGGTGTGAATGCTAAGGACTCCGGTTCGTTTAATGTCTTCTGCGTCTGGAGTCCTATATTGACATCTTAGTCCCCGCATTATTCGAAGGCACCTGCAGTGGAAGTGATTGAGTTTCCTTGTCTGTTTCTCGTACTGTCCACGTGTCTGCTCCGTACAGCAGCGTTGTTAGAATGAGAGCTTTGCACATCTTCAGTTTGGTGTAGAAGTAAAGATCCCAGTGTTTCCACATTGTAGCCTGCTTACGGCCGAAGGATCAGCTGGCTTTGAATATCCGGTGCGCAACTTTATTGTCCATTTTGATTCTACGAGTTTATCCACTGCTTGGATTTGGGTGTCGTTAAGAGTGATACAAGGGTTGTTTGAAGTCAGTGCCGGGCGACGGCCGGTGCATGACCACCGTTTTACCCGTGTTTATGGTCAACCCAAATTGTGCACAATCGGCGATGAAGACAGTTATGCTTCGTTGTATCTCCTATTCTGTCGCGGTTTTGAGCGTACAGTCTTCCCACACGAAGTAGGTCGTGGACAATATTCGTGAAGCAAAGTGTTGAGGCCTCCCTGCGTTGACTATTGAGGAGCTGGTCGTCGATCCTGTAGATCCCAGGGCGCTCGTCACGGTAGGTGTCCATCAACATGGTGAAGAAAATGAGACAAAAGGTGGGAGCGAGGGCGCAGCCCTGCTTCAATCCGTTGGTCACTGCGAATGCGTCTGAGACTGCCCCGTGGTCCGTAATGCGTGCCATCATCGCATCCCGGGGCTGACGCTGACCAAGAGCGTGCCTGAGTTGTCCCTGACGTTGATTGGCCTGCTAGGATAGATGTGAATGGCGGAGAAACAGACAGCATAAGCATGTACGTGCCAGGGGCGCAGGGTTGGAACAGGCGCCTCGAGTTGGACCACTACACGTTTGTAGGGAAGGACGATTTTTGCGTCTCTGAAATCCTAGGGAGCATGTCCTTGGCGCCATATCTCCTGCAACCTCCTTTTAATTTTGTCCATCAGCCAGGTGCCGTCATGATTGTTGTGCCACTTTCAGATGTCCGCGGTCTCGCCCACCCCGTCAGCCGACGAATGATGATGGTGATAGTGATGATGATGATGCGGTTGGGCGCACTAACTGACATAGCGTGCAGTCTTCCGTGCTTCTATATTCTCTGTTTGCTAGAACAGCATATTTTTACCGTAATTGAAATCTTCCATGAAGAGACGCGTTGGGGCCTACATGCATCTGGCATTGAGAAGATAGCTATCAGTCCTGTAAGTGATGCCGATCCTAGAACGCCCATCACATTAGGCGTCCATCAACTTAATGTGTGAACTGCGTTTAGCGTATTTAGGTATGGCACGTGTTTTTCATATTCTTAAGGCCCCAAAGACACACAGTCTTCAGACCAGTTCCTGAGTAGGCACAGGAGAAATTAGGCCCCAGTAGATGGAGACTTGTATTCTGTGCCGAATCTAAGAAAAAAACAGCATGAAATAACATTATTCACCATACTAGCAGCATAGGTACCAATTAAGAACCCAGACACATACTCGTTGATATTCTGCGGGTGCATAGTACAGCTGTATGGGGTTCGGCTCATCACGAGATTCCCTCAGCATTTTCCGTGTGCTTTCTAGCAGCCGGCTGCAAGACGTGTAGGTTGGGCACCCAAGTGTGATGAGTGCGGGTGTATCCGCATCAGCCTTGATGTCGATTGGCCGTTTTCGATAGCTGATTGGTTGAAACGAGTCTCTGGTTTAGCAAGTGGTAGCACCACCACGACCTTCCAACCCGACTCCAAGTAGGAAGAGGATAAGTTCCACGCCAGTAGAGTACCGCGTTCTATACAGGGTAACCGGGTAATAAGTTGCAGCAAGTTGGTAACCGGACTAGATTCGCACGTCCCCAGTCCTGCATAATGGCTTGAGCGAGGACATATTTGCGTCAGTTTTGAAGCTGATTGGCTGAAAACTTAACTCGATTGGAGCACCATGCAGGGCCGCAGGATGTCCGATGAACGACTGCCGCTGGTGCGTACTTGCAAGCATGGGTCGACCAAAGCTGCAGTATTGAAACAGGTGCCCAGAATAGGCTATGCTAAAGCCTTTTGTTTATGTTACAAGGTATCCTCACACCCGCACTCGATTAAAATATAATTTTGACAGTTGAGATCTTCCGTATTAAGCCAAGGAAAACCGGACCGAATGTTTTGAGGTATCTAATTAGGCCCTTTCGTCATGCGCTCTCCCACTCCCCGCATCAGATGCTTGACCCGTTTGGACAGTGGACTGATGCCTGATAGAGCGAAAAGGGTGAGATTGACTCGGGGAATTCGGTCTGCTCGACGCTCAGCGCATAGCCCTCACTTAAAACCATCTGATGCGAATTCGAACTATTGAAGCATTGTTTTCCTGGCATAAATTTAAACAAGGCAAAGGTGACGAAATAAGCAGAATTTAATGACCTCATAACATCAGTATGGAGTTACTCTAGCAAACTTTCTTCTGAGATCCATGGGAAAGAAGAAACAAAAGCACTGGAAGACTGCATTGGGAAAAAAAGGTGAAATCGCTACTTGAAAGGCAAATATTAGACAACAACATGGCCACATATCTTAGGCCTGTAGTTTCACATGTTCGCAGGCTGTACGTACTACCAAAATCGCCTAAGCCAGGAGTACCGTTATGACCAATTTTATCAATGAGGAATTCACCGCAACAAAGACTCACCCAGTGGTTAGTACAACAAAACGAACCAATCAGACGCAACCTAGCTGCTTACACTACAAAAGACACCTTCCCACTCGTACATGAGTTAAAGAATGAACCTTTATAAACACGGTCTCACTTGACGTGCAGAGCCTGTTCACAAACGTACCATTGGATAAAACCATTGACATAATTTGTGAGCATGCGGCCGATACATGCCTGGAACCAGCACAACTTCGGGAATTACTGCAAAAATGCACGAAAAATTTGCAGTTCCTGTTCAACAGACAGTTGTTCCGACAGATGGACAGTCCATTAGAACCAGTCCTAGCGAACATCTTCATGTCAAACCTCGAGTGAAAATTAGGCCATAACTTACAACATTTTTACCATAGTCACCAGTCCCAACGAGGGAGAATTACTACTGAAGGTCATGAACAAGGCAAACACAAAGATCAAAATTTACTATCGAGCATGAGAAGCATAACACATTGTCTTTCTTAGACGTTGTTATACGTAGGCGAGCAGATGGCTCCATTCAAAGGTTAATCTAAAGAAAAACAACTTGAAACGGTCAATACATGCATTTCCTCAGTTTAGTTCCAATTCAGAGAAGACGAAATTTGGTTTTGTGCCTGTTCACTAAAGCCAATAGTATTTGCTCATCAGATACGATCGATGACGAGATCAGTTTCCTGAAGAATGTCTTTCTTGGAAACGGGTATCTGGGGGGAATTAATCGATAAGTATCGCCATTTCAGAGAGGAAAATCATACCGAAATATCCGTGCCAAGAAAGCCGGTGAACATCTATCTCCCTTTCAAAGGTGATAATGGGTCAAATAAGATAAGGCGACGAATTCGATGCACGATTGAACGAACGTACGCCGCCTCTAAGTTGTTGTTTATAAGCACCAGCACGGCTATTCCAGTTAGACCGACCAAAGACATTCTGCCTATGCACGCCACCGCAAATTGCATTTATGAGTTTACATGTAGTTGCGGATGCAAATGCATTGGGCGCACGCAAAGGCAGTTGACAACTCGATCAGCTGAACACATGCTGAAATGGCTGCTACGAGCGGAAATTAGATACCCAGGAATTACAAAGCACCTGGTGGACACAGGCCATATGGTGGACCCAATGGCTGCAGTTAAAGTCGTTTTTCGGGTGACGACTTGGCGTTTCCTGCGCTACACAGAGGCAGCTGCAATACGGAGACGAAAACCAGAACTATGTAGGCAGCTGGATCATGTGATCAACCTAGCACTGTCGTGGTAAAAACTGATGATAGGCGAAGCCCCATTCCCACACCCCTCCCCCCGCATGACTGGATATTATCCCGCGTGTTGCAGTGTTAATCATGCTTGACACGTTTTGACTGAAATCGGAACTTGTTAGCTTAGATACTTTTTCCTTCCCCCTTTTCCCTGTCACCATGTGCATCCCGCATGTATCAGACCCACAGTTTATGCGTTGTTTACCTATCACGTTTCATCCCTCTAGGTTGATGTATAATTGGGCAGTTGATCTTGAATTATTAATAGGCATTGACCGTATGTAGTTGAATAAGAGGTCGCGAAATTTTAGGACGTCATTAAATTCTGCTTATTTCGTTGCCTTTGCCTTGTTCGAATTTGAGCTATCGCGATGCACTAAAAGCCTTGGGTTGGGAGGTTGTCAACTCTGTTTTCGCAGGACGGAGAGTCGGGCTGTGATGCTCCTTACTGTGGCTTCTGTGGAACCCCCATTCGGTTGGAATCCGATACCCCCTGCTTCTATGAAACCCTGACCTCTTTTTGTGCGAATCAGGCGTGTGTGTGGCACACGTAGACTGGCTGTCTATTCTTGTCACTCACTGCATCTGATCCCACCGCCGGTCTTCCTGACCCTTTTTTGACGTGGGGCTGGGGTGGACGTGGGTGGAGAAGGCGGAAGATGCTGAGCAAGTCTACTACCGCTATGAGCTAATTTACGCGCAGTTCACCGTCCCTGCACCCGCCATACTGCGTGGCACACGGTGGACATCGTCGCCTGTAGCGGTCGAGCTGTGATCGCTTTTGATTGTTTCACACAACACACACTAGGTTAATTTGGCTTCACCTTGAGCGCATGCACTGACCTGTTTGCTACCCCCCTTCCAAGATAAGACCTTGACTTTGCATAAACATGTCTTCTTGTTTTCGATTGAGGTAATGTGGGATAATGTGCTGTTTGAGCAACGTTTTCTACCCTTGTCGATACCCGATACGGTATCCTTAGCGATGTTCTAAGGACACTGTGTGCGATTTACCCGTTGAAGAGTCGCGCACTGGGCAGAGTGGTTTATTATTCCGAACTATCAGACTGGTTCGCGAGTCAGGGATGTTCGAAAAACGATCACAGATGGCGAGCCCCTCCCCATGAAATGTTAACTGAACGGCTGAAATATGTTTTTAATTTTAAAAGCGTATTTACATAGTGTTGCAACATTTTTGTCGTGCCGCATATTTTAAAGACATCAGGATGCCAGCTGTCGAACGAGCTTATTTCCGGTTGCCTGCAAAAAGTTCACTTTGCAACGAATATCTACTTAAATAGTGTGAATCTTTTCGATGCAATTGAAATTCAAACATATTTTCTAGAAGATACGGACAAGAGTATTCTATCTTTCTGGTAGTAAATAACATCTACGTTTATCTTGTGAAAAAGCTTATCTTTCGGTTTAAAAAAATTTGAACTACCGAATAATTTTCAACGCGATCAGCCGTTAAGTTGCATTCAGCGTTTCCAACCTACATGCTGTATACATTCCGTCTAAGGAAAATCACACATTTCTCTATGCCATTAGGATGACTTTACATAGTACTCATCGAATTTTGTAATGGATGTGTACCATGTTGTATACTTTATAACCTGCGATAAACTGCCTTAGGCTATACCACATCAACGCACACTACCTCCACCAATACATACACGTCACCCCCACCACCATCGCATACCTGAATATCACGGTCTCCTAGATACCGCGGCTTGGAGAGCTGCCAACCGACCCTGTATACCGGACAACGCCATCAGGCCAGTGTGTTGTGCGTTGAGTAGCTGACAGTCGGACGGCGATGGCACCTTCTTACCCCCTGGTTTTGGCAATCCTGGTTTGAGTTTCAAGAGGGCCAGGTGATGCCGTGGCGCCCGAAGACGGGTTCACCGGCCCTGCCAGCCACTGAGCCCATTCCCGTATCAGGCAACTGACCAGCTCGGTCTGATTGTGGGGGTGGGGGAGAGAGTGAGGTCGACGGCACAGCGACAGACAGAGAGAGAGAGCTGAGGCCGACAAACACGTTCCGATGTTTGACCCTTCTCAAAGTAGACTCTCCTGTTGTGCATATTCTACCTTAGCTTCATGTATCCCCTTCCTCTCTCTATCTCTGCATTCAGGCGCAACAGCTTCAACTGTCGGCGGGACCGGAGGTTTCTCCTTCGGATCAGGCTTGACGAACACCTTTGGCGCAGCCTCGACAGCGACAACAACGACAGCGACTTCTTTTGGATTTGGTCTGGTAAAACCGCCGTCCGCGGCAGCCACTCCGGCCTTCGGCTTTGCGACTTCGACCGCAGCCACTCCCGCGATGACCAGTGCATTCTCTTTTGGCACACCCACCTCCACCACCTCCTTTGTCTCACCTTTTGGCGGCAAGAGTTTATTTGGCTTGCCGAAATAACCAAATTCTCCGCGTTCTGTACCTTATGCATTTTGTAAAATAGACCTCAACAAATTAAATACGGTTCTTTGTGCCTTTGTGAGTTTGAGCAACGCAAGGTGACACCGGGTCTCCTTTGCCTGGCCGTGATGAGATACGCTTATACAGAAATTAGTGCTGGAGTTCTGAACGCCTGTGGGGAGAATACTGTTTTACTCAACCCTGCCACCGTGTAAATGTACTGGTGAGAATATATGGAAAGCAGACGTTTTCTCACCAAAAAGTTTACCGTGTGAGAAATGTGCTTTGAAATTTGAGCAGAAGTCTATCTTACGCAATATTTGGAAAATGTCATATGTTACTAGTTGTCTCAGCTCATTTTCATTTTATACGGGAGTAAGCTCAACTCGAAGGATTTAATAGGCGAGACTTGTCCTACTTGAAAATTGGTTTTTCGTTCGGCATAAATCGGGAGAACGAGGTTACGAACAAACAGGTTTTTTTTCAAATGACAAGACGGCTTATCGTCTTTGAAGTATCATATGCAAATCTGGGTGATTTCTTGTCCTAATGTACAGTAATCAAGACTACAGTCAATCCTTTACTCAATCTTACCGATATTGCCCTGGTATTTGCTAAAATGGCCACCTTTGGATGGTCCTTTCAAACTTTGAACCTTTGGATAGATAATGTTTGTGCAGTAAGTAATTTAGGAACTGGACGGGCAAACACTACCCGCTTGTGAAAAATGCCACTATTTACGTAGTCGGTTTTCTGTGCATTCATAATCGGAAAAACGGTGGCAGTGTCTAGAGGAAAGTGAGTTCTTACGTCTTCGGTAGGAACCTCATCAGTAATTCTTTAGGAATGTGAAAGACTGACCAGAATCGCACAAGCTTAAGTGGTCATCCGTTAGCAGATGGTCGTGTCAACGCACTTTTTAAATAGGTAACTTATCGAAGACCGTTTTTAACTGACCGAAAACATGTTTATCATTGAATTTTGTTCGGCAGTGAGATGCCTCATTTTGGCGCCCCAAAACTCATTTACGTGGTAAATGTTTTCCATAAATTATATTATTTTGAGGGTTTGATAAACACAGCATATAATCTATCTTAGGGGCAATCCATTGACAGCACTGTACGGTATAAAGCCTTCACTGACAAGGACCTCACCGGACTCTACCGTCATTAAAAACCGCACATTTATTTGACAGAAAAAATGTTTTCTCCTATGCAACAATTTTATGCTTAAGATTTCACCTGTTCAAATTTAAATTTCACTGTTAACATGTAACATTAGTAAATATGTAACACGAAAGCTATTTGGACTATAGACAGCTACGCGGCGACCTAATACAAGCCTTTCACATGCTGCGGGGTCAGGATTGTTGCCTTTCATCTGGCGACTTTTTTGAGCTGGCCACTACCACTACTTTGCGAGGACATCCTATAAAACTACGTTTGACAGGTGCAAGACTCGACACAAGAAGGTTCTTCTTCTCCAACGGAGTGATTAAGGCCTGGAATGCTCTGCCTACGGACATAATCATTTCCCCATCCGTTGACACTTTTAAGCGGAAGTTTGACCAGTACAGCCATAAGTACCACCACGACATCCGAGCCTAACACATTTCCTGAAACATATTCCCATCCACTATTTTCGTGTCATTTAACATACTACTCCCTATTTTGGAGTAGTTTTATTTTATAATTGTTTGTCCGATGCCCTGTAGTGTGACGAGGAGATAACCCTTTGTCCATCGTCCATTATGTGTCGGCCTTTTTTAATTTGCAGTGTCATTGACATAAATAGGGAGCTCAAAGGCTTCGCCTATATTTGCCTTAATAAAACTAAAACGGATCCGAGGGCAATCCTTTATTCAACGTAGCACATGAGTTAAGCCCTGGCTGACCTGTTGGCCTGTTTTATTTCCTTTGTTGCGTCTGCTTCGGTGTGCGCATAAAGGACGGGTGCATGCGTGTGAGGCGCGTCCGGCCGTCCAGGATAGTAGACCAAAGCCTGATCGGCCGTTCGAGTGTGCCCTCTGGGGTCGATAGCTTCCTGCTGACTTCTGATTTGGCGGCGGTGCTTCCCAAACAGGCTACGCGCACCGCTTGTTTCCCCGTGCTGGTTTGCGTTTCGTTTCGTTTGCGTTTCCGGGCGCTCTCCGTAACATTATCCTTATGGGCAAGCGACTGAAAGCAATGAAACCCGCAAAGTATCCATTGGTATTTCAATAACACTCCGAAACTACACGGATGTCACCGTCAGTAAAAATCGCACCTGCACTTGTCTCTCCAATTCAAATTTACTATAGCCACTGCCCAGCCTCTCAGCATAGGACTTCGTGTGTAGCCTGTGTCAGCGAAATCCTCTTGGCTTTAATTAACCGCATCTATAGCTACGGCGAAACGGCTAAATTACACTCCTGTCGTCCAACAGGATCATGAAACACACGACCGGAGATTTCAAAGTGGTGCAGACTTCATGCAGTACCCCTTTACCTGGTGGTGTACATGAGCTACCTGCAGGCACGCACAAGGCGCCCTATTTCAAGCCAACAGTGTGGTGAGATGGGCGTGTTTTGATTGGCCGGCTAAGATGCTTCGGGCGGCCAGAGGCGTTGCCGATTGGCCTACGCGTGGTAGTTAGGGCTTCTGCAATGGTTATTCACACCCTTGCGAGTTTTACCACCGCCATTTGAAGCTGTTCCGCATTCCCTAAAAGACAAAAGGAGTAATGCATTGGAATAAGCCGAAAGAAACTTGTTGAAGTCTGCAATTTTTTGTCTAACGACATTATTTCGGCTTCCATAGAAGCTTTTAAGAGAAAGGGAAACAACATTGTCGTACGCACCCAATTTCCATCCGACCGCTGTCGTATTGTTGCTTACATCAGTGGCACCAAGATCAAAGGCGGTTGGCTGCAATTTTTGAAGATAGGTGAACGCTATTAGCGCTGCTGAGTCATCCCAGGCGCCTTCCAAACTCCACTTTGGGTCACGATTTGAGTTACTGAGAGAACGACCGATTCGCTTGGGCCACCTACGTGTTTGCATGTCGCCCTCGCCGTAGGGTTTTTTCGACCTTGGGGGAGGGAAGTGTGAGAGGAGAGGGGGGAGGAGATAGGTAGGTGGGGAGTGGGTTGGGAATAGGAGAGGAGAGGTTTTTGAAGAAATTTCCGTACAAATAGGCCTATTCTTTAGGGTTAGCGCTCGCCATCTCCCTGCCAGTTGTGCGAAATTGTGTCCGCTGATTGTTCACTGCTTTTCCCAATTCGTATTTTTTTGTGCTAAATGGCCTCGATGGTGTAAAGTCTTACACCGCTAACTTCTCGCTGAAAATTGCTTTTCAAGATAAGTGTGTTTCCTTACTTCAATTGAATTTCTCAGTCGCCCGCTTAAGTTGTTCACTGCATCTTTCTGGACAAACTGACCTTTGTAACAGTCAATCATTTAGACCAACCATTTTATTAGGTGCTTTGCCGATAGGTGGAAGCATATAGTATAAGGATTTTCTCCCTTTGTAGCTTCGTTCTTTTTCTGATATACTCGCTGCATATGAGACATCGTTCTCAGTCACATACCTTATTTGCAATTTTCTTCGAAGTTTTACTAAATTGTGCCTGTCTGATATCTCCTTGCTTTCTGACATTTGTATTTTGCTCATTATAGCTGTATTGAACAGGGTAACACTTGGTACTGCTAGATTGTTGCGCAAAAACAGTTGTCTGCTTTGTCTAAATATCAATTGGATTATAGCAAGAAAAGATGAGAAGCAAAGTCTCAGCTCATTGGAAGGTCTCGGCATCTGAAACCAGTTGTTGGTTGAGTACATATAGTAGTCATTACATTGATGTCGATATGCAACCCGTTGTTTAAGCTAAATGGCACGGTCTGCCCGCCTTACATAATTGAAATGACTTCTTACCTAAGTTTGAATCTTTTCTCTCAATTCTTGCAAACCTATTCGACAGTAATGTTTCAGATATTCCCTTTGAAGATTTCAAGCGTCTTGGCTCGCTCGTGCATTTGGTCGCCAGTGAGGCAATGGATAGACAGAAAAAAACCGACATTTCCGTTAAGAAATCTTCTCATGTACAGCCGACCAGTTGATGTTACTGTCGAGTTCCTGTGCTCTTGTTGATTCAACTACAAAATGGCGGAAGTAGAACACCTCCTTTCACGTACCAAGAATCCGCTCATCTTGTTTAACTGTTTCACCAGTTGAGGTGGACCCAATCTTCGCTCCATGAGATCGCATTTCTCCTTATCTAGAAAAGGAAAAATATTCCCTTTGTCGTGATTTTACACCGATGGAGCGAAAAATAGGGTCTCCCCTCACAAATAGATCATCGGCTTCTCAGGCTAATATTCACAAAGTCCGGTCATAATTCTGTCAACCTCAACGAAGCGGTTAATCCATCTCCCCGATGCCCTCTTCAAAAATCCCCTTCACTTAATTCTCTTCCAACTAATCCATTAACGCATTCTGCCTCGCGACCAGTAAATTCATCCTTTGTCGCTTTTATCTCTAGTAAACCAGCCTATAATATCCGTGACTTCGTCTGCAGCACTTAGACCGACAGCTTCCCAATTTGAACGCAGGTCTCCCTGCTTTACTACAAAATCGTCCAAGCAACACCAGAACAACAGCGTATTTTGAGGACAAACTCCGCCATCACCCGAAAGTAAAGGCCACTTATTAAAAGTTATTGAACTATTGGCGACTTTTTCTGTCAGTAGTATTTACGTGAATCTTTCTCAGTCATTTGATCTCCCATCTAGTTCAGGCTTCCCATCACTCAAGGCTAATAGTTTCCCACGTGAGTTACCCCAACTCTGTTAATCTCCATAGTAGACCCGGTTTCCCACTACTTAATTACTATAGCTCCTTGCCCACCACCAGCCTCTCTCTTCCATCTAGCCTCCCCCTTTCCAAAGTAACTACCAACAAACTTTCCATTGGTTTTATTCTCCTAGTATTCGGATATCTGAAAACTTAACACCTACATCTTCTAGATCTTCCTCTCAACCCTTTGTTGCCAAATCTCTTTATATCAACAGTCCTGGGTCCATTGCTACTAATTTTTAAAATAACTATTTTATGGCCTACTTATCCATCTCCAAATTTTTATGAAAAGCATTGACAACAGCAACGCTGTTCGTAATCCATCAAATGGTATATTATTAAATGCCCAAAGCCGAGCCATTGCTCTCGAAATGTGGCCCGATATTATATGCATAACCGAATCCTAGATGCGTCCTCTTATTCCTGACCCTTTACTTTTATAGATGACTCTGATTTCTGAAAGCCAAGACCGTCTACATAGGCGTGCGGGCGGTTACCTTCTTTACGTATGCTCTTCCCTGAAGTAATTTCCTTACGATCGGAATGCCACTGCATTCTCTGGAACTTTCTTATTCGCACAAATTAGCCTTTCACCGCAAAAAGGCTATTTTGGGCTGTATTTGAAATCGTCCAATCTCTTCAGCCAATGATAATGCACAAATTTGTGAAATTTTTCAATTACATTTCAGAATCTGCCTTCGATTTTGAGATAATTGCTGGATATTTTAGCCTCCCTGAAATAGATTGGCTCTCAACTATGTGTCCTCCGTGCTGCTCACGCCGTCCTGGAAGGATAAGGAGCGGCAACAGCCATTGTGTGCATGTGAGTGTCCCGCGTCCCCTTAAGCGGGCCACGTGGTACATGCGTTACACCAACACGGGGCCCACATCAGGGTAGGGCAGGCGTTATTCGGGTTGCCCTCCCATAAGAAATGCCGAACATGAGGGGGTGTGGTTGCACGTCTATACGGGGGGGGGAGCTAGGGCCTAGGGTTCCTGGCCGCGCCAGCCACCAGGGACCTCTCCCATATCCGGTCTTCTCGACTCTGTCCTGGCACCGGGATCAGGTGGTGGAGGAGGAGAGAGTGCGGTAACTGCAGCGTAAGGCTACTTTAAATTTAAACTAAATCACGCGCATGTCACCGTCCCTGCACCACCCTTCTGTGGAGCACACGAAGGACATCGTCTGGCTACGACGGTCGAACTAGTACTATTTGGGGGGCATCACACAGGTAGCATTAGGTCTCTCTATTTGTCTCGCGCAGGTAATGAATGCTCCTGTGGCCGCCTCTAAATGATACCCAACTCGCACCGGTGGCTCATCGAAACTGTGCACTGCCCAGCGGCCACACCCCGTGAAACAAGTGATCACGCAATAATTCACTGAGGACTTAAGTTCATTGACGCATTTTCATGAGATTTTGTTTCATATGCCTAAGTGATCAAGAACGAATCACCTCGACGTTTCATTATCTCATTCTGAAATGCTACTGCAGTATTACCCTACTCTACCACCTGACCATTTTTTCTAAAACAATTTTTTTCTCATACTTTCTATTCAAAAATGAAGGCCTATTGAACTCTGCCTCCATTTGTATGGTAGGAGGTTTTGTTTCACTGCCTATTTTTCTAGTTCACCATTAATTTTAAAACATCGCTAACTGTTTATATAGCAGGACATGTTATGTATTTGTAAATTTTATCTGCACACCTTGTCATAATTTTATTTCGTTACTAATGTTTGCTTAGACAGTGCCTTGCCGGTGCTAACCAAATATAAATTCCAAATTCAAATTCCAAAACCGCCACGAACGGCGGCACACCGTACCCTCCAATGTAGTCCAGGGATGTTCGAGTGAGTTTGCATCACTCTTGTTTCTGTAATGTTTGACCGCTTTTAGACAATCTGAGGAGCAACCGACCGCAAATGAGGTCGGTGCTAGTCGCTCCGGAACTGGCGCGCTATAAGGTGGATATTGCTGCTCTCAGTGAGGCCCGATTCTCTATGAACAGGTTTATTTGGAGGAGGTGCGAACGGGCTACGCCATCTTCTGGAGCGGCCACCCAAAGGCAGAGCGACGGGACGCTAGTGTCACCTTTGCCATCCGAAACGACATCGTGGGACGATTGCCCTGTCTGCTGCAGGGCATTAATGATTGCCTGATCAATCTCCGCCTGCCTCTCCGGAGAGACAAGTTCGCCACCATCATAACCGCCTACGAACACCCACTAACAAGACAACAAACAAATTCTTCGAGGATCTACATGCCCTCCTGGTGACTGTGCCAAAAGCGGATAAGTTTATTTTCTTTGGTGACTTTAACACCAGCGTTAGAACAGACAGTGCCACGTGGAGATGAATGCTAGGTTTCTCCGGTTTCAATGACAATGATCTTCTTCTCTTACAAACATTTTGGATATTTTGTATACCATTTCCAGTTTTTTAAAAAAAGCCTTTTTGAACAAGTAGGCGTATTTTTTGCTCATATTGCGGTAAATACTCGCCATTCATCACTTTTGCGATCTATCATGGAAGTCAAAAATATGCCCTTCGGGAATCGTGCAAATACGTGGTAACGCCGAAGATCGAACGAAGGCACCAATATGCGGGAAACGACGGTGATATTACTGAGCTATCGCCATACGACGAACTCGTTGATTTAAATTTAAATGAGGACATAAACACTAATCATACTACGAATGCCCTCAATTCCAGACATGCTTCCTTAAAGTCACCTCCCACCAAAGGGGCCAAGAGTTTGATGAGTTTTTTGGATATCAATTACGATGACGAAGCGTGTGCGATATGCTTTAAACTTCTTCAAAAAATTTCGGAGATCGAAAAGGATATGAAAAGGGTGAAGAAAGAGATAGAGAAGTTGAATAAAACTCCTCACATTTTACCGAGCACAAGCAATCCCTTACGGGGGAACATGAAAGAGACAAACGCACATACGTATGCACAGCTTCCGTTGCCATCACATCCAACAAGGATGATGGCACTACGTCCACGAAGCTCGGTTAAGCCATGAAACAGTCTCAAAAAAGGAAAGACGGCAACCGGCAGGGATCCCAGAAAATGAAGAAACGAGTTTCGGAAGACAACGGTAATATGTCATCGAAAAATGTAAGTCCCAGTAGCCCAGCGTCGGACAAAAATCAATCTCATGTTGAAGTGCGAGCATCCACGAGTAACGCCACCTCTGTGAACTCCCACCCTAGCGTGGGCGGCACCAATTAGGACCTCGCCCATAAACCGTAAGCGAAATATCGTAATACGGGGTGTCCCAGAATCCACGTCCTGCATTCCGAAGGAACGAGTGACACACGATCTAGATCTTCTTCATGAATATGCCAGTGCAGTCCTGAAGAACGGGGAAATTTACACGGTGCAAAATGCTTTCCAACTAGGCAAAGCAGACCCCAGCCGCGACATGAAACTATCCCCGAGGCCTCTTAAAATTATTTTAGAAAACGAAACCCAGGTAGCGTTTCTGTTAGAAGGAAGAATGACCTTACGGGGATCGCACAAACAAGTGTTTTTTTCAGCTGGAATACGAGCCGAGGGAACGGCTGAAAATGAGGGAACTACGGGGAGAATTGAGGGAGAGAATTGGCAGAGGGGAGAAACGGCTGAAAATTAAAGACGGTCAAATAGTCCAGATAAATGTGTCCTTCCTGTGGCCAAAACCTGTAACACTGAAGGATGGGTCTCTCTGACGAATCGAGCATTGAAAGTCATCTCCGCAAATGTACAAAGCCTGTTCAAAAAGCTGGACGACCTTAGAAAGGTAGTGGATGAAATTAAACCAGACGTTATGACTTTCACTGAAACGTGGCTCACTGCAGACAATACTGATTCTGAAATATCACTCAGAGGATATCAAAACTTCAGAAGAGATAGACCAAGTCGAGGAGGAGGAGGAGTCATGGTTTATGGCACTCGCAAGCTGACCGCTATTGCTGACATACACATTCCATTACGCGATGTGGAAATCTTAAGCATTACTATATCTGCTAAGTATTCTAGACCACTGACGATATCGGTTGTGTACCATTCGCCTTATCAGTCTTCCGATCAGGATCTCATTCCCATAACAGAACTCTACAAAGCCAGCTAAATGTAAGATGGCCTTATTGTTGGGGATTTTAACGCTCCTGGTATTGACTGGAAAAAATGGACTGCACAGGGAATGCCAGATAACTTCAACCAAAAAGTACTGCAATGGGCAATAGACAAACTTCTCTGTCAGAACGTCACTTTTGGAACACGTATGAGAGAAGGACAACAGTCAAACTATCTTGACCTGATTTTTACACGAGATGAGGACAATGTGCTAGACCTACAGGATCGACCGCCATTAGGGTCAAGTGATCACATTACGCTGTGCTTCGAGTACTCAATGTTTTCCAAACCAAATTTACCCGATACTTGGGAAAGAAACATTTGGAAGGGGGAATACTCACTTATGAGAAGACAAATGTCAGAGATATCCTGTGAAACAGAACTTCATGGTGGAACCAATAAAGATTGGGCGACATCGAGCTCGTTATTGAAAAGGATTGTTTACCTCAACTGTCCTCTCCAGAGAAAGACAACCAAAAACCGCCCAAAGTGGATAAACGCAAACTTGCAGGCCTCTTTCAAAAAAGAAATCACTTCTGGAAGCGTTACAGACAAACCGGCTCCGATGCTCACTTACAGGAATATAATCAGCAACTCAACGTTTGTAAATGTGAGGCTTCTAAGCTGCGGAGGATGTTTGAACTAAACATACTGCAAAAATCGTTGGAAAACCCCAAAATGCTATATGGCTACATAAAGAGTACAAAGAGAATTCAGGAAATGATCCCTGCCATAAGGTCTGCAGACGGAAAACTGAAGACTGACGATCAGGTTAAAGCACCCCTTCTTTAAAAATTCTTTCAGACCGTCTTCAACCGAGAGCCTAATAATTTTGCTGCTATTCCACCAATTTGTCAACCAATGTGTACCCCTCATTTTCCTTCCTTATCCACGTTCTCCTCATCCACAACAGAGGACCTCGACCTAGACTTTTCCCCGACCATAGTTAGAACCGAATTACTTCGTATAATGCCTGCCAAGTCGCCTGGGCCGGATAGAATTCCTGCATTAGCACTTAGAGAACTTGCTGTTGAACTGTGTTAACCATTGTCCATCATATTCCAAAAGTCCTTTGAAGAAAGCAAACTCCCAGAAGAATGGAAGTGTGCATTCATCGCCCCAATCTATAAGGGAGGTTCACGAATGGACTGTGAAAATGACCGCCCTGTCAGTTTAACTTGCATAACGTGTAAAATAACGGAGCGCATTATCAAGAGGCACTTAATGCGCTATCTGGAAAACAACCAAATCCTATGTGATGTCCAACACGGCTTCCATCCAGGACGTTCCTGTCTCACGAGTACCTTCAGTCGCACAAGAAATAGACAAAAGCAGCAGATAAGGGTCATCCAGTAGATGTTTTTTTTGACTTCAAGAAGGCCTTTGATAATGTACCACAGTGGCTTCTTTACAGAAGATTTGGAACGTCGGAATTCGAGGAAAACTTTTCAATTGGATCAAGAGTTTCTTGTCTTTCAGAGTACAGAGAGTTGTTGTTAAAAACTCTAGCTTGGAATGCGCAAAAGTAGAAAGTGGTGTTCCAAAGGGTTCTGTTTTGGGCCCCCTACTCTTCCTTATCTACGTTAACGACTGTCCCAATGACCTAGATTTTAAAGCTTTCATGTTCGCAGATGACATAAAAAAGTACAGTGAAGTCAGCTGCGCTGATGAAGCAAAAGTGTTACAGTCGAATATCGACAAACTAAGTGCCTGGTCGGCTAGGTGGCTGCTTAAGTTTAATGTATCCAAGTGCGTGATCCTACAAATAAGCTCTGGTCGAAAAGTATTTCTGAAACACCAGTACTTTATTATTGGCACTGCATCTTCTCAGATTTCTAGTTCGGTCAGCCCCTCCACTCAACCTTCTACTTCGTCTCCCTCGCGGCCGAATACTGCAATTTCCGGTGCTTTCAGCCCGCCTGTAATGTCTGCGACCCCGTCTAAAGCATTTATACCGTCTGACCCGTCTAAAGCACATAGACTGCCAGTTTCCCCTCTTAAACGCAATTCTACAGGCCTCTCCGGGAAATTTCCCGAGCCACATCGCATAAATAACCTTCTTCAAATACAAAATCCGCAATCATCTTAATTTAACTTATTTAGCCCTCCACAAGCTAGCTCGTCCCATAACCCCACGGGTCATTTACATACCCTCAATTATATCACCTAAGGCAGGTTTTCCGAAGGACGTAAATCTAACCCAGACCCAAAAGCAAGATAGCGCAGGTCTCAGTAATCGCATACTGCCCTCTCCAAAACTAAGCAAGCCTCTCCAACAGGCAAATAACCCTAACCATGTAAACTGATATACAAGACCTGACTTTCCAGCATTTAATTCTTATAGCTGCATGCCATCTCCCATCAGCCACTATATTCCATCTAACTTTCCGTTATTCCGTTTTAACTACCAACATGCATATCCCGGTCGTAACCCCTATGGTGGTTTGATACCGGAAAGTTTTATTCCTACACCTTTCAGATATCCCTCTCAGCCTTTTGTTAATGACGTTCTATATACCAATCTTTATGGCGCAGTTAGCAATTACCCTCCAAGCCACAATAACTTCCAACTTAATTACCCACCTACAATTTTTTTAAAATTTATAACGATTACCCTAGTTTGGATACTCGAACTACCCTAGATGTCATATTACTTAATGCTAGATCTGTTATAAATAAGATGGCCTAACTTAGAGCCATTGCTTTCGAGTTAATGCCTGATGTTTTATGTGTAACTGAATCCTGGACACATCCCTTAATTTCAGACTCTTTGCTGGTCATAGACCAGTACGATCTCTACCGTCAAGACCGCACTAGTAAGCGTGGTGGTGGTTGTCTTCTCTATATTAAAGCTTCATTTAAGCACTTCCCGTTTGATCTAGACGTCCCGTCATTCTCTGGTAATTACTGCTTCACATCCATTATCCTGTCGCCCTGGAAAAAGGCTATTCTCGGATGTATTTACTACCCGCCTAATTCATCATCCGATGATGATGGGAAACTTTGTGAAATTTTTAAATTGGTTTTGGAGTCCAATTTTAACATTAAAATAATCGCTGGGGATTTTAATTTTCCAGAAATTGACTGGATTTCAAACTTTTGTCCACCCAGATTTCAGCCTTTCCTAGATAACATTAATTTCTCTAATTGGTCACAGCTTGTCCATTCTTCAACGAGAAAGCATATTTTAGATCTGATTTTCAAAAATGACATTGCTCCCCTTTTCGTTGATTTTAAGCAGGGCCTCTTCCAAAGTGACCAAACATTAATTCACTGTTGCTTACCAATTGTCTCATCGAAAAAGTCTAGCGCCGTTCGTACCTATCATAATTTTGACCTCGCAGATATGAGCTTAATTAACAACTTTTTGGACTCATTGGATTGGCAGCATCTCTCCTCCATGAACGATGCAGCAAGCCTTTCTGACTAAATGTCAGTCGTTTCAAATAACATCCTGGAATTTGTGCCAATCAAAATTGTCAAGCCTAACACTTCGGAATCCACTGTCCCCCACTTCCTTTTCCAAGACTAAAGAAATTGAGGAAGCAATTAAAAGATCAATATACTAGTTCATTATCTGTACATCTAAGAATTGCAGAGATTTTTGAATTAGCCTCTAAGATTCGGCTTGCATGGGACAGACAGAGGGAATCATGCACACTCAGCGAGCCAAACTCTGCAAAATCTGTTGCTCAACTGTTCCGCCGTCGATTCTGCTCTAAAACGAGGTTATGAAATACCTCCATTACTTAATGAAACTCAAGAAATTCGTTCTCGAAGACTTTGAGAAGGCAGAATTGTTTAGTACATTCTTTGCAAATCATCTTACGATGGAATCTGAACCGGTTCCGACGTTTCAGGCATCCTCAAAATAATGCTATCAGTACCATTGATTTCTCCATAGAACTAATTCGAAGCAAATAATGCCCGGAAAAATTTGCACTCTTCGGGGACTGATTGTATTCCAAACTCAGTTATTAAAGAGAGTGCCGAGCATTCCCGATTGCTTAGCCATGTATTCTCAGTTTATCTTTTAAACGGATTTCTTTCCCGACTCATGGAAGACATCTATTATTCTTCCTGTCTCGTCGGGATCTCGTTCAGACGTAAATAATTAACGACGCGTTCACAAAACCCCAGCTCTAGCAAACTTTCTTTGAAAAAATTATTTTAATCAAATTCTCGACTTTTGCCTGGAAAATAAGCTTTTAAGTGACTCGCAATATGGTTTTCTACCCAGAAGATCATGCGAAGTGTACTTAGCTTTTCTTAACCTCGTCACTTCGTAATGAGCAGCAGTCACTTTCGGTTGTGATCTACTTTGACCTGAGCAAAGCCTTTGACAAAGAGTACTGCACAGACGTGTTCTGGTGAAACTGGAAGCCCTCGGTATCCGGCCTCCTCTCCTTGACTTCGTGGGTTCCTAACATGTCTAACCGCAGCCGTAGAAGGTCTTAGTAGGTAGTAATAGCAACTCGACGCCCTCAACCGATCGCGATGGCGTCAAGGCACGGTTTTCAGGTCCCCTTCTCTTTATTCTGCGCCAACAAATTTCAGCTTTACTCACATGCGTTCACAGGTACAAGTTTCGTTTACGCTGATCAGCTCGCGCATTTATTCATTTTTCTAGAGACACTGCTCCAATGAGTTTCCGTGGGATAAAACAACGCCGACTACTGCTCCTCACGTTGGAGCTGTACTTGGCAGGTCGGAGTTTCTTCATCCAAGAGAAGTAGGTTTTAATGCCCCACTTAGCTTCCTGGTGACCCCTCGTATTTCAAAGAAATAGCACACTGCTGACGAATCAGCCATAAAAGACTTAGGGTCTGAGACGTTTACTGACGAACCGAGCTAGCATTATCGTCTTCCTCATGAAGATCGAATTCTGCAAAGGCTGCACAGATATGTGGTTTTATATCGCATAAATTTCGTCATGCCGAAATAAAGGATTAGACCTGTACCGCATGTTTCCTGTTCTTCCTATTCTAGAATACTGCTGCCATCCTCTTTGGGCTGATGAACGCCTTTCTGACCGCAGTAGGATTGAGAGAAGTTCAGAGGGTACTCGAGAGACTATCTTTCCTGCCTACAGGATCCAGTATCTAATGCATACGGATTGAATTGCCGAGGTAGCAAACATTGAAATTTCCTACATAGACCAAGAAGACTCAGAAAGCAGGTCATCGCTTCCTGTTTCACAGCGTTAACTTCAGTCTAAATCTCCCACGAATTAAACAGCTCAACTCCGGTAGATCAACCTCATGCCAATCCAGCCAAATTCTTCCATGCAGTTTCACTCGCCACCCTAAACCTCCACAACTTCAACCGGTCTCAGTGCCTCCCAAATATGCTCATCTGGGATAAATCTTCCACTTTCGCACTAGGGTTGTCAGGTCCACATTAGCTATTTCATTTTCCACAAGTTGAGCAAAATTTAACTCGGAAGATATGAAAGTTCTTATTGTCTGTTTCCTTCCCAAAGACTCCGCAACACTTTTGGATTTTCGAAAAGGTCCTCCGTGGTGAGGCAGCTCTTTTGATGTGATTTGCAGTCTCTAATTATATTTTCATCATCCTACCCAGTCACTTTCTACCGCCTCTTTTCACTCCGTACCAGCTAGCATTGCTCAGCTCTGCGACAACCTTGATGCTGTCCTCCAGATCTTTGCAACGGGACGATGATCGCCGGGATCTGTTGATGATCATGGCTGGTTCTGATGTTTTCGTCTCTTTGATTGGTGGGCTTTGCGGTCTGCGTAGAGCCGCATCTCGATCAGTGATCTCGACGGGCTCTACTGGTCCCTCGCTCTTTGGCTGGCATCACACCGGCATTCGATTCGGGCTCTGATGCCTCCACTGGTGGTTAAAACAGAAGCTCTGACTGCTATATTATCTCCCACACACGACAAAGGGCAGGTTCCCTTTAACGTATTGCGTTGTCAGTAACATCGCGGCTTTATCCCATTGCATCTAGCTATTTTTGAGTGAAGCAGTCTCCTATAAATTAGCGGCTCGCTGAACTCCACCTATGATTTAACTGTAGGAGGTTTTTACTGCTTCTTTCTAGTTCACCGTTTATGTTAAAGATTGTTGACTACTGTTTTAAAAATGGCAAATCTTTCTGAATCGGATATGCCTACCATATTTTTCATTTCTGCTGTTAATATGGCTGCTCACATAGTGAAGCAATTATCCACTGTATTAATTTATGCGTGATACTAAGTTTGAAATGACGGGGCTCTCTACGTAAATATACAATTTATTTGTTTATTTATTAAAGGGGTGGAAACACACAAAGATCTGAGTATGTGGACAATTGAAAATTTAATGCCCTCAGAACACTGTTAGAAAGCAGTACAGAAGGCAACCTGTACACTGTATTGGATCAGACGTGCGTTTTAAATATTCCCCCCCTGATCTCTGCGGAGAAGTATATGGCATCTTCATGAGACCGCATCAAGATTACGGAATACCAGCCGTGAATGAGGAAAGATGTTGACCTCCTCGAACAGGTACAGCGGAGAGCAACGAAGATGGTCGATGGTTTTAAGACTTTACCGTACCCAGACGGATTGAAAAAGCTTGATTTATTTTCTCTTTCCTACAGGCACTTACGGTGTAGCCTGCTCTGGAAATTCCGGATTATCCGGAGCAATGATTCCTCCCTGAGATCGGAGGATTTCTTCGTGTTTGCCTGTACAAGGTCATCGTGTGCAAAGGAACCACGTATCTTTTTGTTCTCCGGCTTGGACAGTTTGAAAATCGTTAACACTTCGCTTGTGCTGATACTGACATTAATGACATTGCTCCCCTTTTCGTTGATTTTAAGCAGGGCCTCTTCCAAAGTGACCAGACATTAATTCACTGTTGCTTACCAATTGTCTCATCGAAAAAGGCTAGTGCCATTCGTACCTATCATAATTTTGACCTCGCAGATATCAGCTTAATTAACAACTTTTTGGACTCATTGGATTGGCAGCATCTCTCCTCCATGAACGATGCAGCAAGCCTTTCTGACTTAATGTCAGTCGTTTCAAATAACATCCTGGAATTTGTGCCAATCAAAATTGTCAAGCCATACACTTCGGAATCCACCGTCCCCCACTTTCTTTTGCCAAGACTAAAGAAATTGAGGAAGCAATTAAAGATCAATATACTAGTTCATTATCTGTACATCTAAGAATTGCAGAGATTTTTGAATTAGCCTCTAAGATTCGGCTTGCACGGGACAGACAGAGGGAATCATGCGCACTCGGCGAGCCAAACTCTGCAAAATCTGTTGCTCAACTGTTCCGCCGTCGATTCTGCTCTAAACGAGGTTATGAAATACCTCCATTACTTAATGAAACTAAGAAATTCGTTCTCGAAGACTTTGAGAAGGCAGAATTGTTTAGTTCATTCTTTGCAAATCATCTTACGATGGAATCTGAACCGGTTCCGACGTTTCAGGCATCCTCAAATAATGTTATCAGTACCATTGATTTCTCCAGAGAACTAATTCGGAAGCAAATAATGCGTCTGAAAAATTTTCACTCTTCGGGGACTGATTGTATTCCAAACTCAGTTATTAAGAGAGTGCCGAGCATTCCCCGATTGCTTAGCCATGTATTCTCAGTTTATCTTCTAAACGGATTCTTTCCTGACTCATGGAAGACATCTATTATTCTTCCTGTCTTCAAGTCGGGATCTCGTTCGGACGTAAATAATTAACGACGCGTTCACAAAACCCCAGCTCTAGCAAAACTTCTTGAAAAAATTATTTTTAATCAAATTCTCGACTTTTGCTTAGAAAATAAGCTTTTAAGCGACTCACAATATGGTTTTCTACCTGGAAGATCATGCGAAGTGTGTCATTTAGCTTTTCTTAACCTCGTCACTTCCCTTCGTAATGAGCAGCAGTCACTGGTTGTGATCTACTTTGACCTGAGCAAAGCCTTTGACAAGGTACCGCACAGACGTATTCTAGTGAAACTGGAAGCCCTTGGTATCCGGCCTCCTCTCCTTAACTTCATTAGTTCCTACTTGTCTAACCGCAGCCAGAAGGTCTTAGTAGGTAATAGCAACTCGACGCCTCAACCGATCACGAATGGCGTTTTTCAAGGCACGGTTTTAGGTCCCCTTCTCTTTATTTTGTACATAAACGAAATTTCAGCTTTACTCACATATTCACAAACTTTTGTTAACGCTGACAATCTCAAGTGCATTTATTCATTTTTCTAAAGACACTGCCAATAGTTGCGTGGATAAAAACAACACTGATCTACTTATGCTCTCACGTTGGAGCTGTACTTGGCAGATGGAGTTTTCTTCATCCAAGAGTAGTTTTATGTGTTTTGTCCGGCTAAGCTTCCTGGACCCATCGTATTTCAAAAATAGTACACTTTTTAGAAACGATCAACCATAAAAGACTTAGGTCTAAGTTACACGAACAAGCTAGCATTATCGCCTCATGCAGATCGAATTTCTGCAAAGGCTGCACAGATATGTGGTTTTTATATCACATAATTTCTTCCTTCCGGAAATAAAAGTTAGACCTGTACCGCATGTTTGTTTTTCCTATTCTAGAATACTGCTGTTCCCTCTTTGGGTTGATGAACGCCTCTGACCGCAGTAAGATTGAAAAAGTTCAGAGGGTTTTTACTCGAAGACTATTTTCTCTTCCTGGATCCAGTATCTCTTATACGGATAGATGCCAGTTAGCAAACATCAAATTTCTATGGGTTAGAAGCCTCGAAGCCGGTCTCTGCTTCCTGTTTCGCGTTAACTCTAGCCTAAATCTCCCACGAATTAACGCTCTTACTCCGGTAGATCGACCCTATGCCACTCGTAATTCCTCCATGATCATTTCACCACCCCTTAGCTTCACAACTAACCGGTCTCAGTTTTTTGCCTCCAAATATGCTTTCATCTGGAATAATCTTCCACTGCAAATTAGGTTGTCGTCCACATTAGCTATTTTCAAAACAAAGTTACGCAAACATTTAACTTCGGAAGATATAAAGTCCTTATTGTCTGTTTCCTTCCCTAACTCGCAACTTTTAGATTTCGAAAAGGGTCCTCCTGGTATTTGAGGCAGTTCCCTTGATATTATAATGGTCTCTTATCATATATCCATCATCCTCTGCAGAGTCAATCTTATATTGGTCTCTTATTATATGTCCATCATCCTCTGCAGAGTCAATCTTTGCATTTACTTTTTGCCCCCCCTCATTTAAAACTAGCATCGCCAAGTCTTGACAACCTTAGAACTTTCCTCCGCTTTTGCAACCCCGACGATGGTCTCCAGGTTCAGTTGAGGATCAAGGCGGGTTCTGATAGTTTTGCCTCTTTGATTGGTCGACTTTGCAGTCGGCAAGGTCGCATCTCAATGATGATCTCATGACCTCTACTGTCCCGTCTTCGTTTTGACCCTGGTGTCCACGATGAGTCCATCCTCTCTCACCTCCACTGGTGGTTACAAACAGAAGCTCTGACTGCTATATTATCTCTCACATGACAAGGAGCGTTCCGAACCCTCATACGTTGTCAGCATCATCACAGATCTATCCCATTGCGTCTAGCTATTAATGTTTTAGTGAAGCAGTTTTTTCTCCTATTTTTTTAAATTGGCGGCTCGCTGAACTCCGCCTCCGATTTAACCGTAGGAGTTTTTTTACTGCTTCTTTTCTAGTTCCCCGTTTATGTTAAAGATTGTTGACTACTGTTTTCAAAATGGCAAATCGTTCTGAATCGGATATGCCTACCATATTGTTAATTTCTGCTGTTAATATGGCTGCTCACATAGAGCAGCAATTATCCACTTTGTATTTATTTATACCGCGATACTAAGTTTTAAATGACAGGGCTCTCTGGGCCTTAAATATACAATTTATTTATTTAAAACTGCCACTGCACGAACGTAATTGCTCTTCGCAATTTTCGGGAATTTTTCTTGTGCCGAATTACCTCACAAAACGACATCAAATTGGAATTTGTTTATCACCTTCGTCGACTTGATAAAAGCAGCATCTACACGAATACATACTGACAACCACTTAGTGAACCAAAAGTGCAAAACCCCTTGAAGATCTGAAGTTATCCAGGACCTTTTACCTCTACAAACGGCTGAGTCGTTCCGGAATATTCTTCCTATCATATGTTGCTTTTTTAAACATTGTTTTGAACGAATAGGCGCATTTATTGCTCATATTGTTTCTATTGCGGCGTCGTTGGACTTCCGTTTGAAATTCGTTCGTCTCCAAGCTTTTGATTTTTGGCCAATAATCTGTTCCCAAAGTCAGGACTCAACGAAATAAGTTGTCATTGGATCACATATTGTCTGTTTATCAGGATAAGCCTATAATTGTTTAAAGACATTGTGATATTCAGGCTCACGAAAATTGATATCGGAATCTCGAATAATAAGCTAACTCAGCTTCATTTGGATCCTGCCTCATACGGGCTTCAGAAAACAGTCTCTCGCCAGGAAAGGTGTCTACATCAGAAAGGGACGGAGAACCACTGGCAAAGTCACTTCGAAGGCTGCATCATTCTTTTCTTTGTATTAGCATTCCATAGTGAATTCGATTCGGAAAAGCACTTCTTTTTGTGCTCAGTAATCTATTCGCTTGATTATTTAAGCTGCTCGTTAAAACTTAATGCATCCTCGTAGAGATCTTGCTGGCATGGGAAACGCAAATGTTCCCGACCCGACCACGCGAGAAAATTATTCACCGCTTCGGCCAGGACTCGAAACACCAACCTCTCGATAAGCTACCGATGCTCTTGACCGCTCGGCCACGCCCGGGAAGCCAGCAGACAAAACAAATAGTATACACTACAAAAAAATGATCTCTCCTATCTTTGTAAACCGTTTTCGATTTCATGTGACAAAAATTTACCAGTAAATACTAAAGTCACTCTCAGCAGACCGAAAAGAACCACAAAGCAGCAATATTGAAGAAAGCAGTGCACTACTGAACATTACCAAAACTAAGCTAAACAGTTAAGGGCTGGCACAAAGTGATGTTTGGCGAGGACTCACAACCGGAGTTGAGAGATAAGAAGGAGACCTCCATCTCCTATCGGATATAATATCAGTCCTCATAAAACAAAACAAAATTAACTCACCGAAACACGATGCAAATGAGCTGTAAAACATCAGCAAGCTAGACCATAATCATCGCAAGGAAACGGTCGAAGTCAATAAGCACAACATAAAGCGAAACAAAAAGAGAAAAAGAACGAAGTCATTAGAACAAACCTCTGAGTCAGTTGAAATACAGATGACCATAAAGAAAATAAGCGAGGAGAAAATTATGTCTTGCATTTCCCAAGGTTCGGGAAATCTGGTGCATATAGAATCCGACTGCACAAAAGTAAATCAGCGATCGACGGTCTCTGAAAAGTCAAAAAACAGTAATCGTAAGGTATCTTTACTGCCACGGACGAGCGACAGCAGCATGCTCTTTACATGTCCGTCGAACAACAATGAAGCAGGGCATGGTAGCCAGCAAAGTAATGGCGGAAAGTGGCCTGTGACTTATCGACAGACCTGGATGACACAAACCAAAATTCAGGTTTCCCGGGTGCTATTCGAGCAAACGCATTGTCAGGAGAACTCACGCTGTTTGAAAGGTCAATAGAGATATCTGCAAATCAACCAACAGGCTCATCGATGAAGACAAATTTGAACACAGTATTAAAGACTGTAACAAAGGGCATGATTCAACCTTCCATCACTAAAAGAAAGGAGGATGCAGAAACGAGTTTTTTTCCTGACAGATCATTTTGTCTGGTAGTTCAGGGAGTCTCAGAGGCTACTGTGGAAACGCCAAAAGAAAGGGTAAAACAGGATCTGCTGATATTTCAAAATTTATTGAATGATACGCAAGAAACTGGTGTGACAGTCGACATCAAAAAGATCTTTCGATTGGGGCTTCTCGTTACAAATGAAACGCATGAGGTTCGACCAAAACCATTAAAAGTCGTCTTGGGGAGCAAACAGCAGGTAGATCTATTGCTCTCTCGAAAGTCTCGACTACGATAGAATCATCGTGGATTTTTTTTTCAGCCAGATTACTCTCCCACCGATCGGATGAAAATGAGGACACTGGTAGCAGAATTGAAAAGACGTCACAACGAGGGGGAACAAAACTTAAAAAAATTGTAGACAACAAAATAGTCAAAACAGTGCGCTCGTTTTTATGGGAACATCCGGTGAAATTGATGGCAACCACGCCGGTCAAAAGCCCTACCAAATGCCTATAGATTTGAACCCAGACAGGAGACTAGATATATCTTGTGAAATTTCCAGCAAAAATCGCTATGTGGTACGAGCTTCGAACTCGTTACCAAGGGAAACCGTTACCTCTGACAGCAGTAATGATTTTAAAAGAAGGCTTGATGACATAATATCTGACAAAAGAGGACTCTCGAAACATGATAACTTAACACCAGCCTTTTAAAATCTTTCGGTTTCAAATTTTCTTCCACAATGTTTCCCCTATAGATGTGAACACGCATTTGAAGTTATGTTATGCTTTGACTCAAACATTTTAAAATTTACACCATTTTTTATATTGACTGTATACATGGAATGATAGTTTTATATTAATTGGGTCATCAAGGGAAATGCCTGTAACCATTCAAAAATACATATATAAACTTGCGTAGAGCACCGCCTGATCGTGAACAACATCTTCTGCTTCCCGTTGCGCCAGAAGTCAGCCTGGGTGCACCCCGGAGGAGACACTGGCACCTGCTGGATTATGTCCTTGTCAAGAGGCATGACCAGCAAAGACGTGCTGGTTATAAAGATGATCCCTGGCGCTGAAGGCTGGACGGATAATCGTCTCGTCATCTCTAAGACGAGGCTTCCTCTGTAACCACGCAGGAGACCCCAAGGTGAAAGCCCACCAGGTAACTTGAATACTGTTTTGTTGAATGTGCCTGCTCACCATCTCCAGTTTGGCAACGAACTGGCGAACAGCCTAGCCAACCTTCCAGTCGTCTACGAGGACTCCCAGTGGAGAACAGCTGGTGCCAATTGAAGGAAATGGTCCAATCCATCGCTCTGGATGTCCTCGGCCACGCGTGTCATCAAAACGAGGACTGGTTCGATGACAACGACGCTCCTATCAACACTATGCTCGCCGAGAAGAAACGGTTGCACAAAGCCTACGTCGAACGCCCTACCGCTGCAAACAAAACAGCGTTCTACTGAATTTGCCACCTGTGGGAGATGCAGGACGCCTGTATGTCCCGCATAGCCGAGGTGATCCAAGCATACGCGGACTGCAAATAATGGAAGAACTTTAGCGAGCAACTACAAAATCGATAATACGATCCTACGCTAAGAAATAAGAGAGCCAAGCCGTGCCAAAGGTTGCGATATAACGGAATCAGCTGACGCCAACGCCTTTTGAAGAACAAGAGCAATCGGTGGAAAATCAGTTAATGTCACCAAACCACAAACCTGTTGGAGTGTGGCGCGTTTCAGTTAATAAATGCCAACTAAAACGCGAATTAAGTAAATGTGTAACAAGTGGAAGAACTATAGAAAATAAGGTATAAAATAAAATATTGCCAAGGGCTACCACAGTACCCGCTGCCTAGACCGAAGGCCGATGTAAAAATATGCCGAAGGTAAATGCAATGTTTAAACTCCTGAGTGATACAGCGGTCGGGAAAGTGGACTCGACGGCAGCCATGACTGGTGCGAATGTCAGTGGCACTTGAGGAGTTAGGGTGGGGGTTTTGGGGGAAAGTGGGGTTGACGGAGAGGGGAGGGAAGATGGAGGAGTGGGTAGGAAAGTTAAGGAGCACGAAGTTAGGGGTCAACACAGTCTTATCCGTGGCGCAGGTCCAGTGGTTTTACCGTGACAACAGCCTTGACCCGATCGACGCTGACCACGTCCTCCTTGTCACTGCGAAGGATCCGGCAGGCCTTGGCGTTGCGTGAGCGAACGCAGAACGTCCCTTCGTATGGTGGTCCCAGCGGCTTGCGCACACGGTCACACCGAACAAACACATGGATGCCGTTGGCCAAGCCTTTTCCAACATAAGACTGGGTTGATGGAGCTCGGGGAAGAACACGGAAAAGTGAGCGCATTTACTGCCGCAAGCTATGCACAAAAATGCCGGGGGACTCATTGGTACCACGGCAGTCGAAGAGTAGGGCCAAACACCACTTCAACCGCGCTGCACTCAAGATCCGACTTGAGCACCGAGCGAATGCCCAGGAGCACTAGGGGTAGGTTATCAGACCAGTTTGTTGGGTCATCTGCGGCACGTAGGGCGGTCTGTAGATGGCGATGGAAACTTTCAAGCATACCGTTCAAAACTGGATGGTAGGCTGTCGTTCGAATGCGAGTGCAGCCGAGAAAGTTGAGGAGGGCTTGGAAGAGGGCAGATTCGAATTGAGTACCTCGGTCAGCCGTAAACGTGGATGAAGCACCGAGAACGGCGATCCACCAACTGATAAAAGCCTTTACGTTGGTGTCTGCCTCCATGTTTGGCAAAGGGATCGCTTCAAAACAGCGGGTGTAGCAGTCGCCGCAGGTAAGGAGGTATGTTTAACCATTGGATGGAGGCAAGAGGTCTACGACATCAAGATGCAAATGGCTGAACCGCGGATTGGGACTGGGGAAGTTGCCCGGTGGGGATTTGCTGTGGCACCGCAACTTGTTCCGCTGACAACTCAGACACGACCGTGCCCAAGCTTTTGACGTCCTTGTTCATGCCAGGCCAGGCGAACATTTCCGCGATGAACTTTTGTGAAGGTCGGATTTCAGGGTGGGAAAGTCCGTGAAGAGTTTGAAACACAGCTTGAAGAATTGAGGTGGGCACGAAAGGATGATGAAAAGCAGTCGACATATCACAGAGGATGGTGCCAGTCCCGGTGGTGAGTAAAACGTCCGCTAGCTGGAGACCGCTGAATGACTCGTCGCCAGGACAATCGACTCGTCGTTGTTCAGCAGCCATAGGAACAAGGTCGATCCCTTGTGAGAGTTTTAGAATTTAGAATTTATATTTGGTTAGCACCGGGAAGGTACTGTCTAAGCAAACATTAGTAACGAAATAAAGTTATGACAATATGTGCAGATAAAATGTACAAATTCATAACTTGTCCTGCTATGTCAACAGTTAGCAATGATTTTAAAATTAATGGTGAACTAGAAAACAATAGGCAGTAAAAAAACTCCTACCATGAAAATGGAGGCAGAGTTCAATAGGCCTTCATTTTCGAATAGAAGGTAGGAGAAAAAAACTGCCTAGGAAAAAATGTTCAGGTGGTAGATTAGGGTAATACTGCAGTAGCATTTCAGAATGAGATAATGAAACGTCGAGGTGATTCGTTCTTGATCACTTAGGCGTATGAAACAGAATCTCACGAAAATGCGTCAATGAACTTAAGTCCTCAGCATCACAGGATCCAGAATTGAATTCTGATGATGGTAAGTATCCTAAGAAACTGCAGCAATTAAGACTGTGGACCACCGAATTTGTACGTACGAATGACGACATCGTTTGGAGGACGGGTGATATAAGGAGACATTATAGTTCATGGGCGTCTCGAGGTAGCGTAAATATAGTTTCAAGAGGGTTACTCAAATTCCCGATGGTCCTTTCTCCGAGTCATGGGGAAAGCTACTGGGAAAAGATGAGGAAAATAAAAGGTTAATAGAATCAGTGTTAAGATAAATGTGCAGTCTTCGCTTGAATGCAGATAGACTAGTTAACGACCTTATTTCAATTGGCAAGTTATTCCAAAGAAAACTATACCTAGAAGCAAAGAAGAGAGAGCAGAGACGGATGGTATGGAAAGCATGTCGGCCACCTCATTTTTCTTGCCAGCAATGTGTGCTGAATTGTGATCTCTCTGGTTTTAATTGTTGAAGTGGGACAAAATGCGCAAAGGTTAGTGGCTTGGAGTCCGTGAAAATGGTGAAGTCCCGACTTTCAAGGAACTGTCGGAAATGCTTCACAGCAAGGTAATTAGCGAGAAGTTCACGACCAAATGTACCGTAGCGCGTCTCCGTCGGCAAATATGGTTTGGAGAAAAAGGCCAACGGTCGTGTCGAACCCGCAAGGTGTTGTTGCAAGACTGCACCTACGGCTACGGTCAAAGCATCCACCATCAGGGACAGCTGAGCTTCGGGAGCGGGATGCGTGAGCAGGATGGCGTCGGCAAATGAAACCTTTACTTTTTCGAAAGCAGTCAGTGCCACACCAGTAAGCTTGAGAGGGACTCTTGGGAACGGGCAGCATGTTGATGAGTGGTAGCACGATGTCAGCACGGTTCGGGAGTAATCGGTGGTAAAAATGGACCATGCCTAGGAAACGTTGCAACTGACGCTTGGAATTTGGTGGAGGAAACTCACGAATGGCATCCAACGTGTAGGGCAGCGGACTCAAACCATCAGAGCCGACATGGTGGCCAAGAAATTCAAGTGAAGGCACGTCAAAAATGCATTTGGAGGAGTTGATGATGACGCCAAACTTTTCGAGGCGGTCAAACACCAAGGCAAGGTGTTCCTTATGCTCTTCAGCACTCCGACTAGCCACCGAAAGGTCATCTGTGTATGCATACACAAAAGGTAGGCCACGCAAGACACGGTCGACGAACCTATGAAAAGTCTTGATAGCATTTCGAAGGCCGAATGGCATGCGGATGAACTCAAACAGTCCGAATTGTATAGAAACATTGCTTTTGGGGATGTCTTCGGTGTGACAGGAATCTGTAGATTTCGCGTACCAGGTCAATCTTCGAGAAAACAAATTTTCCACAAAGGGTTCAGTGAACTCCTGAAGATGAGGCACTGAATACCGAGCAGGAATAGTGAAGTTGTTGAGGGCACGGTAATCGCCACAGGGTCGCCAGTCACCCGATGTTGCCTTGGGCACCATCTGCAAATGTGACGGCCAGGGTCTCTCGGACGGTCGAATGACGCCCAGCTGTAGCACATGTTCGAATTCTGCTTTCACAACCGACAGGCGCGCAGGCGCCAGTCGTCTAGGACGAGCAAAAGCAGGAGGACCCGAGGTACGGATGCTCAGTATAGTTCAGTATATTTAAGGGTAATAGGCATTGCCTTTGAAGATCCTATTAATAAAAAATATTTAACAGCAAAATTGCAGTCAAAATACACGTCATTGCAAAAAAAGTGAATAATATATTCAAGTTTAAGGAAATTGTTTTTAACAGTCGAGTCTGGGCACAGTTTATTTATTTTATTTATTTATTGCCAGTTTACAGGCAAGGTCAAAAATATATAAATAGAGTAGAGGGTCAAGCTGACAGTGAAAAAAACTCCTGATCGTTGTTTCATGTGTTTTCAGGAGAAAAAACTTCAGCTTATTGAGTAATTAAAGTTCTGGACAGGGACGCGTTAACACAGGTGCCCGGTGAAGAACCTCTCCATTCAGTGTTACGGATCCGGTATTCTGCAGCAGCACGTATGTCGGCGAGCGGCTGTTCGCTGTCGACTGAGAAATAAGCCGATTGAGGTCTGCAGGGCCAGTAATTGTTCCCCTCAGCATGAAGACCAGCACAGGATTCAGAGTCCGTGAATGCCATCAGAACCGAAGAGAGCTTCAACAGAGTCACCACCCAAACGTTTTGGAAGGTTTCCTGAATGTAGAAAACTAGTGACAGTTCGCGTAAACAAGGGATAGCTTTGCTGAATTTTGAAACTTCTAGGTAGCTTATTCCAGATTGCTATAGCGTTTACCGAAAAAAAATGTCGGTATCTAACTGTGCGTGCCAAAGGAAGAAATAAAAATACATCTCGATGACGGGTGCGCCGACAGTGGTCGAGGTGCCTCAGAAATGTAAAGGGGTTAAATGTACGACTGTTTAGTAGTTTAAACAGTAAAAATAGTCCCTTCTGTAATCTACAAAGACATAGCGGGTCAAGGCTTGTAAGCTCACAGCGTTGTTGGTAGGACAGGTTTCGGTAATCTGAATAGAAAACTCTTTTTGTAAAGAAGTGCTGGACTCATTCTATCTTCTTTCGTTCACTAGCGTGCAGAAGACTAAATAGAAATGAGCAGTATTCCAGACTAGGCCTGACATATATTTTATAGAGGCTGATTCTAATTTTGACGGTTTTAAAATTTCTGAGAATAAACCCAGTAGTTTGGCGTGCTTTCGAGACAATCAGGGCGCACTGCTCTGACAGATTAAGACTACTAGAGTATGATATGCCCAGATCCTTTATAACTCCGGGAACGTTTAGATCGCGACCGTCTATGCTTAGGTGGGGCTGATGGTTGTCGCTAATAACCATAACGGAGCACTTTTGCCAAGAAAGTGAGAGGCGCCATGTGCGACACAACTGAGCGAAGACCTGAAGATCCGTTTTTAAGAGCTCAAGCACGATGTTGCGATCAATCAGTTCAATCGATAGGCAACTTTTAAATCGTCAGCGTACAGAAAGGGCCTACCATACTGAAAACAATCAGGAACATCATTGACAAAGAGGCAAAATAGAAGCGGGCCGAGCACGCTGCCCTGAATAACTCCACTCCTCACATGCGTGGGGTTGGAGATAACATCAGAAATTTTAACCCGTTGTGCGCGAGCATTCAAATAGGAAAATATTATGTTCAGAAGCTTGTTAACTATGCCGAAGGAGGCAAGTTTCAGCAGTAGGAGATCATGGTCAACACGATCAAAAGCCTTAGTGAAATCGAAGTAAACGGTGTAAATTGCGAAACCGCTGTCTCTAGATTGTAGCACATGACCAAAGAAAGAGAGCTAGCAAGTTTCACAAGACCCTTTTTCGAGAAACCATGCTGAGCCGCATTAAGTAGGTTATTCTCTCTTATGTGACGCGTCATCTTGTCTTTGATCAAGGTCTCGAAGATCTTCGAGACTGCTGGTAGTGTATTTATTTGCCTAACGTCGTCAAGTGACGTAGGTCGGCCGTGTTTCAGAATAGGCAGTATGTGCTATTCCTTCCATAAAATAGGGAAAGTTTCACTTTCAAGAGCAAGATTAAATATCTTATACAGAAGGGACGGAAAAATATCGTTTGCATCCGCCTTTAAAACGCTGACCGGGACGCCATCTTGTACTGAACTGTATAATTGACGAAAACGCCGAATGGCTACGGTCACGTCCCAGAGGGTAAAAGTTATGGTTTCGAGGACGTTACCTGTCCAAACCCGGATGTTAGGAAAGGGGGCGACAGTATGTTTACTAAACGTTCTAGACAAGAAAGCATTGAAGCTATCAGCTGTCAACTTAGCGTCAGCTATTATGTTTCCTAAGGCGTCTCGAAGTATGGGGTGCTGCGTTTTTCTCTGCGCGAAAAGAGCTTCGCAACATTTAACGAAGGGTTTTCGGCATAGGTAACCTCATCGGCTTGTCGTTTTTCGTCAGACAGCCTCTTAGCCTCTTCGTAGATTTGCTGGATCAAGGGCAGGACGGAGGTGTCGTTTTGTAGATGCAAACGACGAAAGAGTCTACGCAGTCTACTGCGAAATGATAAAGGGAGGTAGACTTCATCCTTGACATTAATTATTTTCTAACGGGGAATAAAACGAGAGATGAGTGGACATAGAACTTTGTAAAAAGTATCAGTACAAACATTCACATCCAAACATACAAAGAAGTTAGTCCAGTCGTAGGAATTTAGGTTTGTTAGCAATTCCCTCATATTTGCTGATCTGAAATCACGGAAAAAGCTATATTTTTTTGGAAAACGTTTTGGCAGCCTCTAGTTCTAGTGTAGAAAGTACTATAGTGTGATCAGAATTCCCAAGTGGATCTAAAAGTGACACTGACGATGGCTGACAACCTCTACAAAAAATAAGATCAAGTTTGTTTGATCCTCGGGTGGGAAAATACACTACCTGGTCCCACATGCCGATGATTACCTATGCCAAATACTAGATATGACAGTTATCTGTATGTATGTGCCAAGCTTTTGTGTGATGTAGCATTTCCTTCCTGTAAGAAGGAACGATAATTGTTAAGCGAATATAAATACAGTTTATGTTCGAGTGTGGCAGTCGTGTCCGCCCGTATGGCGTCCTATGGCAGTTCGGTCCAGGCACTGTAAACTCGCTGTGAAAACGAAGGGCAATGAACATCCAGGTTGGATAAGCTCATCGAAGACATTGCAGTTAAAATACATATGTTACTATAGATTAGTGACTAACATATCTGCATAGAAAGAAAGAAATATTTTCTTACAGTGGGATCTAGGCGAAGTTAACCACGATTATCTACTTGTATATGCACAACATTGCTATGATGCTGCAGTGCCTTCCTGTAGAATGAACGGTAGTTGTTAAGCGAATATAAATCCAGTTTGTTTGTATGCATCTGTTGTGTATGTATTCGTAAGAATTCGTCTTTGAGTCCGTCCAGGTACCAACAATTTGCTGCGAAAAAGAATGGCAACGAACATCCAGGTGGGATAAAGCCGTTTGCTTTTCTTGCTTAGACAGTGCCTTGTCGGTGCTAACCAAATGTAAATTCTAAATAAATTAATGAAGATATTCCAGTTAAAACATTATGTTACTATACAGTTGTGAGTAACACATTTACATAGAAAATAAATTGTTATGTAACACTGGGATCTGGGCACAGTCATCCTGAAGGATCGTAGATTACCTATATCCCCGTTATCTTAAGGTATGTGCGAAGCTTTGGTGTGATGTAGCAGTGCCTTCCTGGAAAAATGAACGGAATGTTTCAAGCAAATACAAATCCAGTTTATTTTTAAATGTGTCTGTCGTATGACGTCCTCTGGGAGTCCATTCCAGGCACCGACAACTCGCTGCGAAAATGAATGGCGACGAACATCGAGGTGGGATAAAGTTCCTTGAAGTTTCAGAGAATTCCCACGCAGGTTATTTGTTGGGGCAAATAAAAAATTCTTCGAAGCGTAGAGCACAGTCCTGATTCCTTACAAGCCGGTATGTCTGTAAAGGATCGCCTCAAATTCGCCTGTACTCAAGAGGGAAAAAGGCTCAGAGTGTCAAGTCTGCATTTGTATGATAAAGACTTTAGACCCTTCATGACTTTTGTAGCCTTCCTTTGGACCCTTTCCAGCAGTTTGTAACCTTTTTCAGCCACGGTTGCCACGCCTGAACTCTATATTCCAGTTGTGAACGAATAAACGCCCCTTATATTTTTCCAAATATGTTCTTGTGGTGCATAAAATTGTGTTGAACCTCACAGCTGCGAAACTGGTGGTTGGTGATGTTCGGATATTGCAGTAGATGCTCCCGATAAGGACAGGCAATATCTGTATTAAGGAAAGATAAATTGGAAGAGGTTGTTAAGGGAGTCAATCCTCAAACAGATAGATCGGTAGTGGGATCAAGTAGGCGAACACGCCGGCAGTCCACTAGCAGGTCAAACTCGGCTAGAAAGTCGGAGGCAAGGATTGCATGAGGGACATCGGTAATCACAAAAATACAAGAAAAAAACCGACAAATGCCAATGTTAAGGGTGAGGGACAAGCTGACGAACGTGGGAATGGGGGAAGAGTTACAGTTTGGAGATAGAGACCCTCGTTGGTACAGCAACGGTCAGCTGGAGTTGGAGGGACTACACTGCTTTGGTCGCGAGTGAGACCGATGATGGCTGGGTCAACGACTGGATGATTGGTGGGAGGTGAGGCGCGCAAGCTGGAGTTTAAGCGAAGCCATCTCGGCCCTCATGGCCGCAATCTGCGTCACAAGGTGCGCATTAGGCGTCGGTAAGGGGAAGTGGAGAGCTGGGCAATGGAGGGAAGGCTGGAACCACTGAACCTCCAACATCCTGTCCGCCATCTCGCCTAGCCGTGAGACCGAGAGGTCATCCTGCAGTGAGCCGAGAGTGGTCGTAGGTGCCTCCAGAAGATGTATGAGCTTAAATGTTACGACTGTTTAGAAGTAGTTTGAAAGCAATAAAATGGTCCTTCTGTAATCTGCGAAGCCGCAGCGGGTCAGAGGCTTGTAAGCTCTCACGGCGTTGGTGAGCCACGACAGAGTTCGGTGATCTGGATAGAAAACTCTTTCTGTAAAAGTGCTGGACTGATTCTATATTCACTTTCGTTTAGCTTTGGTGGGGCTAGTAGAGGGCGGGCGATTGTTCCGGTTGAATTTTGGAATTGCGTTTTGCTTGGGGTTCTAATTTTGACGGTTTAAAATTTCTGTAAATAAACCAGTGGTTTGGCGTGCTTTCGAAATCGGGGCGCAGTGCTATGACGATTAAGATTTACTGAGAGTATGATATGCCAGATCTTTTTATAACTCCGGGCACGTTGAGATCGTGACCGTCTATGCTAAGGTAGGGCTGATGGTTGTCGCCAATAACCGCCAACGGAGCACTTTTGCCAAGAAAGTGAGAGGTGCCGTATTGCGACACCGCACAGGCGAAGGCCACAGAAGATCGGTTTTAAGAGCTCAAACTCATGATGTTGCGATCAACAGTTTTATATCGATAGGCAACTTCAAATCGTCAGCGTACATAAAGGGCCTGCCATGCTGAGAAACAATCCAGGAACATCGTTGAAAAGATGCAAAATAGAAGAGCGAATGAGCACGCTGCTGCAATTCATCACTCCTCACATGCGTGGGGTTGGAATGTCGGACTTGTTTTAACCCGTTGGCGGGCGTTCAGATGGGAAGATGTTGAACGAGCGTTGCCTGTGCCGAGGCCAGGTTTCGGCGGTGGGAGGATGATGGTCGGCACGGTCAGAGGCCTGGTGAGAATCAAAGTGATAGTTGTGAAGTAGCCAAAGACCGCTGTCTCTGGATTGTGGCATGATCAAGAAGGGAGTCAGCAGGTTTCGCAAGACCTTTTTCGAGAGCTATCTGAGCCGCATTAGAGTAGGTTATTCTCTGTTATTAAAGTGACACAGCATCTTATCGTTGATCAAAGGTCTTGAAGATCTTGAAGACTGCTGGTAGTGTATTATTAGTCTAAAGTCGTCAAATGACGTTGGTCAGCCGTCGGAATAGGCAGTATGTGCGATTCCTTCCATATATAAAATAGGAAAGTTTACTTTTAAGCGCAAGATTAAATATCTTATACAGAAAGGACGGAAATATGTCGTTTGCATCCGCCTGTAGAGCGCTGACCAGGACGCCATCTGGTCCTGGACTGTGAAAGATTGACGAAAACGCCGAATGGCTACGGACACGTCCCAGAATTAAAAGTTATGGTTTCGATGGAAGTTACCGGTCCAGAGCCGGATGTTATGAAGGAGGCGTG
>WEDG01003967.1:192500-261685 GCA_017591395.1 Schistocephalus solidus | reverse complement strand
AAGCTCTAGCAGGTGGTAATATGCCACTTAGAAAGTCAATAGACTACTTCTAAGCACTAATCGTAGGCACAGATTGTTACACAGTCTAATAAAGAAAATTTGTGATCCCAGATTTTTAGCAAATAGGCGAGTTTTTGCAATCAGATGGGATCGGTGCAACAAGAATATTACTATCCCTATGGTGACAGGGGTTGAGGGCACCCCGATCTTTCTTCTGCGTGCTGAAATACAGTGTGCCTTTCCAACTCCGTGTTTCCCGGAGGTTTGTATGAAATACAGTTTAGCAACAAGTTATATTCCAGACAACTGTACATTAACCGAATATGTGCATAGGTCAGTGCTTCCGGATGGGCAAGCGTATCTCATCACCGAGCGCATCCGAGTGCATCGTATTCACAGAATGAAAAATGTCGCGAGTGCTAGAAAATATGTAAGAAGAAGATTCCATCGTATAAACAAGATGTTTGTTGGCCTAAGCTTCTTGTTCCATCAAGCGCATCTTCTGCTTGTGAGCCAATTCTGAAAAGTAAAAATACCTTTAACCGAAACCGTCTTTCGAGCAATTCTGAATGTACTTATGGGGAATAATTTTTGACAACTAGTGAAATTACATACTGGGAAACTTTATGATATTGAAACACAATTAACTTGTTTGGCTAGCTAATGGGCATATGCCAAAATGGCTCTGCTATGGGGAAAGAAAATGCAGATTTCGCTGACGAAGGGAAATTAGAGAAGTCCGTTAAGTTTCAGCCCATACGCCCAGACATGCCGTAGTGATTAACAAGACTGGTATGCAGGATGAATCTCCATGAATTCGCAAAAAAATGTGCCTATACCTCTCCATAGGATTGGCGTGTTGTGAATGCGGGACTATTGAGCTCTTCCTTCCAAACGGTTAAATGCATCCAACACGAATGCTCTCTGCTCAGTGGTAAATTTGGCTGCTGGAGTCGTTCGATGTAAACATTTGCTCAGCGTTACTATGCTTTCGATACGTTTTTTTCAGATGAAACAATAACGGTGGCTAACGCGGGAGTAAATATTACGGAGGCGAAGGTCTTAAAAACAGCCTAAGCTGGGCCATACTTACCCGGACTTCAAATGAACAGTATACAGGCACTTAACAGCACTTCTGAAATGCATCGTCGAAAGGACAAGATTACATAAGACACGGGGAAGGGCCACATAAGTAATAAAAAAATATGGGAAACATTCACGATAAATAGCTGTCTAGCAACTAGTTGAAAAAAATACTTCTGGTCTTATTGCCTGTGTCCTGACACCGTGCCCAGGCTCGGAAGGAACGAGTGCGTGCAGTACATCCTGTGCAAGTCTACTACCACTAATGCACGCGAATCTCCCCGCCCCTGTGTCTACCCTACAGTCGGGTCGACGGTGAACATGGTCGGAATCGACAGATAATTTATATGCCAAAAGCATACTTGCTTTGAAGGAAAAAAATAACATTTTTCATGTGGTGTACGGAGGTTGTTTTATTTCCATTAACATTCGAGTTCTTTGGCCCTCCAAATACGCAAAGCACTCTCAACTGCCCCAGTTCGAATGATTTTTGTATAGCCAGTCAAATTACAGTAAACCTATTTAACTGGTGTTCGTAATGAGCATATGCAGAAAGGACAATTCTACAAGGAAATTCACTGCTGGCAGTCACTTGTTGGTTGAAGTGGGGTGTCCATATTTCAAAAAAACGACGCCTGAAACTGCTTTTACAGGACTGGTTGGGACGGCGACAATCCTTAAAAACACGCAAAGCGCTATTCAAAGAGGCAAAACATGGGTTAAGCAGGTGTTGGCTAAGTTATTTCGTCAGCCTTTTGCACATCCAAAAAGCCATGTATGGTAAATGTTTCCTAGGATTGGGGTATGGCGGATGCCGCACTAGGGAGTGCTCATTTTGAACACTTTTATACGTAAGTCACGACGACACCCTCATATGTTGAGGTGTTCATTACTTTTGCAGTCATTATGAACTGAAGTGGTTTAATGGATCCAGTTTCACAGTTCCAGATGCGACCATAAGGCAGATTAAACTTACAAAAGTTGACTTTCATGTGTCCTTATATCCGCAAGTCTTTTTTTGCTGTGAGAATCGCGTATACGCTTACCAACCTCCTGCAGTACAAGGGAATAGCAAAGCCTTCCCTCCGGCCTAATGCATGTGGTCATCCCTAAAGTTCAGAGTGGGGGAGGGAGGTACGGATTCATGCGCTCACAGCCTATCACCAACCCTTTACTTAACATTACCAGCCGTTGAATTTTTCACAAGTGGGTCAAATGACTTATTCAAATCTGCCACAATACCCGCCTAATTAACTATGCCTGACAGTCATCTGGTGGAGTCTAGATTACGTGATTAGGAAATTCTGCTTGGACAATCAGTTCAGTTAGTTCATGGAATCCCGGACGAAATGTATTTGGCAAACTCGAAATTCCGTACTTCTACCTTGGTCACGTTAGAATTCGTCTATTTTAGAGTCATCAGATGGCAAGCTTTCCATTGGTAGCTGAGAGCAAATACCCCCAAATGGCACGGGTTCCATTACAGTATAATAAATATCTCCACAGTTTACACGTGGACGCAGGTGTAGCGAAAGGGCTGAGAGTATCCGAGGGAGCGATAATGTCGTTAGTACAGCAATGATAAAAGTATTTTTGTTAAAATATGTATTATTTAAAATGTGGTAAAAAATGTATTACGTATTAAATAAAATTGTTCAGCGAGATGCAATAAGTATGCTTGCGTTTAGTATATAACCATTGTGCTGACAAACATAATTTAAACTTATCTTACCTGATATCCATAGGAGAATATAAAAGACTTATGGTGTGCAACTGTTCGTGAAATGTTTCTAGGAATGTGACATAGTTTATAACTTTTTAAAGCATGTAAAAAGCATAAAATAAATGGTTTTTAACTCGTGCATTTTCGACTTTTGCGGGGTTTCGGCACGTAACCCTCGGATTGAGGAGGGAGTACTGTACATACATAGATCCAGACGCGTACAAAGTCTCGAGGTGCAACGCACTGAAGGCCATAGCGGGGTAAACAATCATGTGTCGCGAACTGTCGTGTCATGGTTCGCCGGACCGCATTCAATTAATAATCGTAATGACCTCCCGCTTCCCTATTGTGTGCTACGATTTTGCCGGGGCAAAATTATGCGCCACGCGTATAGGGTGCGGTTGACCAGCAGTTACGGTGACAGCGGATGAATTTGCCAATTAATCGTCACAGCAAGAATAGAAACAGCGCTGAGCTCACGGTAGTTAACGACGCGGGCACGGACCGAGAAACCATAAGCGCATCAACTATGGCGTCAGCGATGAACAGGATAAATGTTACTTATAGTAACCATATGCCCGCCTGGGGACTGCGTCCTCTAGTTCCCCTTTTCTGTGGTTCTCTCTGATGATTGGCTTGAGCAGGAAGTTGAAATGTCGGGCCAAAAACTTCTCATTCTGGTGCTCACATCTTCCTCTTCTTAACTTTTTTCTGGAACCCACCTGTTCACTTCTATCGATATGTGATTTCATTTGACACAAATATTGAAAAGACCAATGGTGATCTATATTAGGAAAATTCCATTGTTCGACCTAACATTTCTCAGTTACTTTTGAAACCTACGAATAACTAAGTATAGATGCTGCGTATTAGTCTTACTTTACCCAATGATTTATTGAACGACTTTCAATGGAGCCATGTTGTCTAAGCTTCAACTCTGCCCAAAAAAATCCCCAGAAATCCAAAGGGTTGTGCTGTAAACAAGTGCGTTAGAGGAGCACTCCAAGTTGGGTTTGAGGGTGGAACGGGCAGATGCTCGCTCCAGTGAGAGGGGTTTTCATAGGCCTGGAGCGAGGATTTGAGTTGACGGTGGCATCATTCAACTAAACCGTTAGAAGAGGGATGGTAGGTCATCCTGCGTATGCGAGAACATTCAAGAAGGTTTGTAAGGAGATTAAAAAGTATAGATTCAAATTGCTGGCTTCGGTCGGTGGTGATAGCTGAAGGAAAATCATAATGGGAGATCCAGTGCTCCAGAAAGGTGTTAATGATAGTATCCGCAGTTATATTTGCCAATTGCAGTTGGCAAGTAATTAAAAGCTATGTATATTGTTAAAGGACCTACTAGATCTATGTGCACATGTGCAAGGCGTGCGCCAGGTGCAAGAAAGGTGCCAATGGGGCTTTGTTGTGCCATCCGATTTTGGCTTTCTGGCAGGCCAAGCATGCACGAGTCCACTGGCGGATATCGGTCTTCATACTGGGCCAGACGAAACGCTCGCTGGCGAGACGCTGGGTAGCACGAATGCCAGGATGAGCGAGATTGTACAACGTGGTTAAAATATGTCATTTAGTATCGCTTGGTACTACAGGTCGAGAGGAACCGCACGATACGTCACACAAGATGGTACCACAGGTAGTAGACAGAGGAATGACCTTGATCTGAAGACTAGTGTGTTCAAGGTGTTCAGTAAAATTCGGCTGGTGCTGCAGTTCCGACATACGCTCTAAGTCAATGGAAGGGTGGGTAATGGCGTTAATTCCAGGTCGAGAAAGACAGTCAGCGACTTGATTAGAAAGGCCTTTAAGAAATCGGATATCTGTAGTTTATTGAGAAATAAAATCAAGATGGCGGGGCCCTCGAGGCAAATACTTGTCAGAGGTAGTAGCTAAGGTACAAGTAAGCGGTTTGTGGTTCGGATAAAGACAAAAATCTCTGCTTTCATCATGGTTACGAAAATTTTTAATGGCTAAATAAATAGCGAGGAATTCTCTCCCAAAGTGCTATAACGAGTTTGGGAGGGTGTCAGTTTGGCGGAGTAGAAGGCCAAGGCTTGGATGCTCGTGGGAGTCTGTTGCAGAAGGGCTGCGCCTATGGTGCAAGTGGAAGCGTCAGCAGCAATTGAGAGCGGGGCATCAGTTGGAAGGTGAGAAAGGGCAGTTGTATCCGCAAGGGTCTCTTTGACACGTTGAAAAGCCTCCACAGCTGTGTCAGGAAAAGAAAACTCGCGGTTGCTTCCGCAGAAAAGATGAGTGAGAGCTAACATCAATTGAGCGCAGTGAGGGATGAAGTGCCCATAAAAGGTGACAAGACCTATAAAACGGCGCAGTTGTCGTAAAGAAGTAAAAGTAAGGAACGCATGAATAGCTATCAACAGAAAGCATCTACAGGGTGTCCTAGGAACAGGAGCGAGGGACACCAAAAAAGCATTTAGAGGCGTTAAGGAAAACGCAAAATTGGTTCAATCGTTCGAAAATGAGACGTAGGTATCGTAGGTGTTCGTGCTTACTGGAACTTGCACCCAGAACATCATCGACATAAACATAAACGAAGGGTAAGTCGCGGAGGGCTTCATTGATGAAACGTTTGAGTGGAGTTTTAGAGTCCAAAAGGCATCCTGACGAACTCGAATAGACCAAATGGGGTCGTAATCGCTATTTGCAGGATTTCTTCTGGAGAAATGCGGATTTGGTAGAAGGCTTTTACTAGGTCAATTCAGGGCATCAGTTAGAGGGTGAGAAAGGGCAGTTCTATCCGCAAGGGTCTCTTTAAAACGCTGAAAAGAGGCCACAGCAGTGTCAGGAAAACAAAACCCCGCGGTCGATTCCACCTAAAAGATTATTGAGGGGTAGCATAAATTGAGCGCAGTGAAGGATGAAGCGAAGATGAAAGTTGACAAGGTCCATAAAATGGCGTAGTTGTCGGAAAGAAGTAGGAGTAGGGAACTCGGGAATAGCTGAAACTGTTGCTTCTATTGGATGTCAACCGATAGCAGCTATACGGTGTCCTAAGAACAGGAGCGAGGGAACACCAAAAAGCGCATTTAGAGGCGTTAATGAAAACACTAAAGTGGTTCAATCGTTCGAAAATGATACTTAGTTGTTATAGGTGTTCGGGCTAACGGGAACTTGTGACTAGCAAATCATTGAAATAAACAAAAATGAAGGGTAAATCACGAAGGACTTCGTTGATTTAACGTTGAAAAGTTTGAGCGGAGTTTCACAGTTCAAAAGGCATCCTGACGAACTCGAAAATACTAAATGGAGTCTTATCGCCGTTTTCGGGATGAAAATTCAGGGAGATGGGAAGTGGATATTTGTCAGGAACAGTGCAGTTGTTCAACCATCGGTAATCACCACATGAACGCCAGTCAGTTAGCGACTTCTTGCACACCATATGTAAGGGAGCAGCCCATAGACTAGTGGATGGCTACACTATGCCTAGCTCCATCATATGGTTGAACTCGCCCCTCGCGATAGCTAAATTATCAGAGGCTTAACGATGAGGACGGCTAAAAACAGTTGGTCCGGTAGTTGCAATATGATGCATGACGGAATGCTTAATAGGTTGAGCAAACTATGCGGTCGGGTGATAGATGGAAATTCCGAAAACAAACGATGATAGGGATTAGAGGAAGGGGCTTTTGAAATGCATGGACTAGGGGAAGAAAAGGCATGATTTAAACATTTAGAGCATAAGGAGGTCATCCGGTCGATTAGTTTATGGGACTTTATATCAACGCGGAGACCGAAACAACTGCATGAAATCGGTTCCGAGAATGGTGGTATGAACTTTTGAAATATTAAATATCCAGCGAAACGAACGTCGTAAACCAAGATCTAGAGTTAGAGATGGTTGACCCAAAGTTTTGATGGAGGTATTATTTGCTGTTTGGAGAGAAAATGAAGAGTTAGGTGACGTACGGTCGTTCGAAGTGGGCGGAATTAGACTGATGTCAGCACCAGTGTCCACAAGGAGGTTACGAAAGGAAGTCTTGTCGAAAATATGGAGGAAGTGACTTGGGTAATATAGACTGACGAAGTTTGCCGCCGCTATCGGTCGGCAGGTAAGTTTTTTTGCCAGGGATTTCTTTTAACTGCCCGGATACTGGCAGTGATGGACATTAGATCCATAGGTGTGATGGTACCAGCAGAAACCGTCGCTTGTGGATGGGCCTGAAACTGGAGTCGGAGACCTCGGTCGACGAGTTTTGAAAGGGTTTCAAAGGTTATAGATGCGACTAGCACGAAGCTGGTAAACGTCAAGTGTGAGGGCATCTAGGCGTTTTACCACGTCCTCGATGTTAGGTGTAGCTAAGGCATGGTTAGAAGCATTAACTGTAAGAGGCGGTTGGTAGTACTCGATGATGTGGTCAGCCATCTCAACAGGAACTTGAACAGATGAGTAATGGATTTTGGGCGTAAGAATAGCTTGCATAGCAACTACTGGAGAAAAAGCTGCTCGAAAATTGTGTCCCCAAGCTTTTGACAGTCCGCTAGCTGCTCCTGGCGCCTAAGAAGCTGCATAGGCTTCCAATCACCAAGGTCTTCCTCGGAACTCAAACGCGGAAGACGTTTTTGTGTTGATAAACAAATGCGGGTTATGACTGCCTCTTTTAGAGCAGTATATGGAGCCTCTGTGGGTGGACTATCGATAATACCTCGCAGGTCAGTAGCAATGTCCATTGGCAATGCCGCCACAAAATAATTTAATTTTGTATCCTCTCTTGTAATTTGCCACAGGGCAAAACGTGATTCGACTGTGCGCAGCCACAGCACAATACCACTGACCCACACGGCAGGAAGGTTGAAAGGGTGAACTCCGGTTATCGTTTGGCCGGTAGATTCAGTGGTCCTAATAAGGTAAATCGGAAGTCAGATGACAGGCACGTTGACGGGGTGGGGCAGTAATGGTATTGGTTGAAAAGTTCATGCACCTTATATAGCAGATAGAAACTGGTAACAATAATACGCTGAATGAAAAATAGCAGGGAATGGATGTGTGTGGAAATTGTTAGGCAAATAAATGAAACAGAAGGCGCTATGAACCAGAGAGGTCACCAATAGAGAAGACGAATCCATTCAAGTTCCCACTGTGTTTTCTGCTGGTAGGCTTTTAGTTTGCAGTGGCCCGACTCCGAAGGCATGTTGTAATACTGAACCTCTCGCGACTGCAATGGGTTGATTGAAGCTGTCGTGGGCATTGCAAGAACAAGAAAACTGAGAAACCAACAGTGCAGCTGTCACTAGCAGGATAAAACCTAGTAGTGTTGCGGCGTTTACCAAAGGTTTCCGTGTAAGGGATGCGATGCATTGGCTAGAAATAACCTGTGGTAGATAAAATTTGCCACCGGAAATAGTTCCCGTGGCTAAACAAAAACCGCCGGAAAGGGAAAAAAGGCTCAGACGGAAAAAAGCCCAAGTCCTTGCCGAACAAACAACCGAAATTAAACACTTCTACTTACACTAAATGAGTAGGTACTTATAAGTATTATTGCTAACAGCCAAATTGTCGTGAGAACATGTTGGAATCTACATTCGAAATTTCAGCTGTTTGTCAACGGCCAAACTTTACAGTACACTTGTTCTTGAAGGATATTTAAGTGAAACCTCCACTAAAAGACAATTTTCAAAAGTAATTTATTTACCCGGTTTTCGCATGGACAGGCTTTAAGTATATTTTAAAGGGAAGTTACAACAATTTTTCAAGTTTTCGGAATTTTTGTCCTCTTTTTTTAAAAAATTGTTATTTCGAAAAAGCGTAAAATTAATTCATGAATCGCAATATGCCTTCTTTTTGCAAAATTTTCCTCCTTTACTTCTTTAAGAGCGGGAAGTGGCTCCTTTCGCTTCAACCAGGTTTTTGTGGAATCAAGACAATTTCAGCCGTTAGGAAAACTACTGTACATGATTTACTCTTCTTTTCAATAGCATCATTGCTGTAGATTACGGTGTGTAGTTTGCATATAGCCCAAATCCAGGCGATTTAAGTGCACTCGTATTATATCTGCCTGTTCAGCAGTGACTACATGTTACAGTAGATTGCCTCACTCATGAAATGTCGATATTAGACTTTGAAGTAGTAGCAGGACACGCATTTTAAGGTGTCATTTCTGTTTTTTGTATTAAATTGATGCACAAAAAGCTGTTTAATAATAAAAAGTTCACCTCAGATCTGTTTATTGATGGGAAACCGGGGCTATATGGGGCGCAATCCGACGTTTCTTGCTATTCAATAATTTTCCTGCACCTGACGATTATATTTAAATTTATTAGTCAGTGACTGACCTGTTAAAATGTGAGCTTATGAAATATTACATGCCTGTTACATCCCTATCGGCGCAATCAATCGAAAATCTGTTTGCCTTGGCTAAATGCGGTTAAGACAATGTACAAAAGGAAGAAAATCTGCCAATTCTTGTGAAACGGTGATGTAATTTACACTCACATGTTAGGCTGCTTGATGAAGACCATACTTTAGAGGAATATGTATGTGCAAAACTCTAAAAAGAATATCTTCAAAGTAATTCTATTTTTGCTGCTTTATTAACTCGTTTAGTTGCATGGACAGACTTCCTATAATTCAAAACTTCAGTTTACTCAACTTGATCAATTTTTCACCCTTCCGTAATTTGTACCTTTTCAGAAAAATTACTATTTCTAGACAATGTAATGAAATCCATAAGATTTTATGAGATAGGACAGCTACTGTTGTCTATTTAATTAATTAGATTGAGTGCAGTACATTCTCTCGTAAAACTTAGAAAGCCCCAACCCGTCGAAAATTTCGGTCTAATACTCATAAACTTGAGTCACTGTATTCGCGGGGTTTAAGGATCACAGCTATCCACGAACATCTGAAGTCTGCGAATATTTGAGATCCCTCTAAGTATACTTGAACATGTTTTTTTAAAGGTCAAACACCAAACACAACCTAAGCTATCATCTGAAACATTTAATCTTATTTAAAAGCCATCTTAAATCATTGCCCTTATGCGTTATTTCACAGCTATGCGTGGACGCACCCAAATTTGGTAGACGGACGCTCACCTATCAATTACTGAACTCACTCCTCCTGTTGTGCCTTTGAGCTCACTCTCGAACCCCTCCAGCAACTGAGTAGCGGGCTAGTTGTAGATTTGGCTGGTATTGCTGGCTAATGATGGCTAATAAGCCAGAAGGGGCCATTCAAGTCTCCCTTGTGTTTGTGGGTAATATCATGGCACTTACACTTGTTACTCATAAAAATGCGAAAACTACAGAAGTTACCCTATATTCCAAAACGAACATTCAATATTACTATTTGAAACTTAGTAAGTTATTTTTTTACCGAAAAATGAATTTCGTCACGAATGTTGTAGATGGGCTTAGCCCTTTATTGGGCTGACGATTTCTTGCATTTCGGCCATGGCAAATGGGTCTAGTACGCAGCATGCGTGTACGCTGCAGTAGGAACTTGTGATATGCTGATAAATGTCAGCAGAATACCTTATAAGCGTTCTTGGATTTCGGACTGTATCTAGTGCTGACTGCATGAGTGTAGCTGGACATGTTTTTGGCCTTATCCGCCATGCTGGCATATATCCTCTCCTACTTTGCACATACAAGTACTCGTTCTAACAATATTGCCTGCTCCACAGACCCGTATAAAACAGTACGCATAAGTGAACACTAGTCCCTCTAGTCCCGTGATCAGTCGTATACACTACACAATTACAGTGCAGGCAGTAATGGAGGTGTTCGTTAAGTTTTAGCAATTTGCATTTCACCTAGCTAACCAGTAGATTTTGTAAGGATCACATTGAAAGCCAGATAAAAGTGGCCTCGGTGAATGAAGTTATCAGGTGCAAGCGCATTCGAAAACAATTGTTTGCACATAGTTCAGCCGACCACTATCCCCTGTTTAGTGTCATGCTAAATTCTACAGAGATCTTGTGGACATTTCGCCATCTAGTCTCCCCTGCTCTCACTACGTTGAAAAATTTTCAAGGTGTAAGTCATCGTTTTCAATTCTCAGCTCTTAATTGGACAATTCTTATTTCATGTGTTTTCGATCACTTTTTCCAGTTTCTACTCCTTCTTGTTTGTCAATTTCATGCCTTAACCTGACACTTTGCCCATCAAGCAGTTGATTGGCAGATCAATACTCTCGAGAAAAGACACACATTTTCTTACCAATCGAGTTCCTGTCGGTTCTTGGAGAGGTACCTTAATCTTTGTGCTAACGGTTTGGGTCAAATGCATTTTTTCCATTTACATGTTGCCTCTACACCACATTGTACACAGTCGGAGCCTATAAAGACTTCGTTGTTTGGATAAGTACTGGTGAGAGATTCACAGGCGAGGTGGTATGTATGTATTTATTTTACAGTATCAAATGACCTTGATAGGCGGTCGAAATGAGGCAGGCTTCATCCGAAATCTGCTGAGTGTCTTTGTAGGCCAACCTTTTTTGTCATAGCTTCTGTTGGGCTGGCGGCTCCTAGGAAAAGCGCTCATTTATTGCCTGTCCATTGTTCCTGATCATTAAAGGTAGGCCTTATTTCTGTTTTTTGACCCACACAGAGTCCACTGAGCAAACTGTCCATTTTCTTAACTGCAGGACTGATGCAGTAAGATAAACGGTCATTAATTGGTTTCATAGATCGAAGGACCGGTATTGATGGCGATCGAAACGCCGGCGCAAAATACATCAGGTAAATATGTGTCTTTGAATTATCATCTACAGGGATGCATGTTCCAGGAGTCCTCACCGATGGTTCTGCAGGCCCAGAATTATCCCCGTCCAAGGAAACATAAAGTGAACTTATAAAAATACCGGCCATAGAAATCATGCTGTTTGCCCTATTTATTTCTGTGTTACTCTAAGAGATGCTTTATTCTATGCATCATAAAATACTTCAGGTTCCCCCGCATTACATATGTCTAACCAAAGTTTTCTTCCTCTGAAATAACCGTCAGTGGCCAGTAGAAGTGAACGCCGTTCTTGGATTCCTCTGACTGACGACTGCATTTTTGAACATTTCTATCTAAAATTGTTTTACTTGCAAATACTTAATAAACAGTTGTTCCTAAAACTACTCTCAATTTTACTTTTCAAGCGATACCGCAGGTGCTACCTTGGGTATTTGCTATTGGTATTTTTTATAGGTATTTTTGGTATTGGTTTTTTTGATATTGAATTACAATAAGTATCAGAGCGTCCTTGAAATACCGGTGAAAATTTCAATATTCCTGATCTAAGCTGGCAAGAGAAGGAGCCCGTGGGGCAAGGGGTTACAGCGTTGGACTTCTGATCAACAGGTTGCGGGTTCGAGCCCCGGGTGTTGAACTATCTGGGGTTGGGTATGACTGACTGATTATGGCTAATATGACAGAAATGGCCATTCCCGTTGCCCTTGCCTGTGTCGGCAAAGTTCATCAGCAGTATTACCTATTGTTCCGCCTCCAATCACATGTGTTCATAGCATAGGATGTATCCCTAACTCGTGTATCGTGTGAATACCATAACATCAGCAATATTCCTCTGTAGTTAGTTACGGTTCCCCGGAAAGGTGCTAACGGAAGCTCGTTTCAGGTAGTTACTTTCCATAGGAACTCTCACTTTTATAAACTTTGTACGTTCTACTAAACCTTAAAAATTTTAGATTTTATACTACGTCAGTGCATTTTCATTCCAACTATCTGGACTGCAGACCTACTTATGGTTAATTTTCCAGGTTTTGCAGCGACACCGAGTCTAAAAATGCAGAAAGGTGACGTGTTGCCTTAATATAATTTGAAGTGTTCGGCAACCTTGCGTAAACTTTTGGCGCACCTGTTTAACTATGTTAGCGCGGTCAATTTCGAAAACACAATTCACCGTTTGCCAACCGCCGTCATTTTAGTGTAATCCTTTATCTTAGTTTTAAAACCTACTTAATTAATTACGTGATAATTATTCGAGCATTTATTTAACCTAACGAATGATCATCCTTCAGTTTCTGCAACGCCGAACGACCGACGGACGTAACGACCGTTCGAAAAGCGATTTACGATCCCTACACGTATAAAACTATTGTATGTCTAACGCGGAAAAAGGACTAGCCAGGCCTTTGAATTCTCAGGTGGCAGATAGTTGAATGATATTTTAGCTAAAGGTTAGCTGTGAAATAAGTGGAGCTCGTGTCTACCGAACCAACAGTGAAAATGTTATCGGGATACGGTGGGCTGGGGTGTGGCACGCCAACTGCCGTAAATCCGGATGACAGCGCTGTGAGATGACGACGCTATAATTTTGCTTCCCTCACTACCTTACGGCTAGGCTCTTTAGCGAAATCGTTGGAGGAAACCACCCCAAATAAACAATCCAAGCGGCTGCCGGGGACTCATATGTACTCAAATTTCCAAGGAGCCTCATGAAATGTCCGGTTCTAGTATCACGATGCATAAAATGGTGCCAACCGAAACTGACGCATTCCACAAACCTGGTCCAGTAAACGGGCTGAACTCTACAGCGAAAATGTGAAATGTCCGGTTCTTGTATCACGATACATAAAATGGTGCCAACCGAAACTGACGCATTCCACAAACCTGGTCCATTAAACGGGCTGAACTCTACATCGAAAATGTGAAATGTCCGGTTCTTGTATCACGATTCATAAAATGGTGCCAACCGAAACTGACGCATTCCACAAACCTTGTCCAGTAAACGGGCTGAACTCTACAGCGAAAATAAGAAATGTCCGGTTCTTGTATCACGAAACATAAAATGGTGCCAACCGAAACTGACGCATTCCACAAACCTGGTCAGGTAAACGGGCTGAACTCAACAGCGAAAATGTGAAGTGTCCGGTTCTAGTATCACGATACATAAAATGGTGCCAACCGAAACTGACGCATTCGAAAGACTTTGTCCAGTAAACGGGCTGAACTCTACAGCAAAAAGGGATTCTTGGTAGCTGATGCTGGAATGTGCGAAAATTCATTAACTTCGGTACCCAAAGACTTAGGCCATGAAGTCTTAATCAGTACAACATGGATGTCTGCTGTCTGTCTGAAGTCCGAATTTCTAACTCAGGTAATCGGGAAAGAAAGGTCCCGGAAGTCAATCCACACCTTACCCTGTATCATGGCGGCCCGCGCAACTCTTCGGTCAGACGCGATGTGACCATCGCCCTCCCGCAATTCGCGAACCATGCACGTGCGTCTGAAGAGTCACTCTACGAACATTTCTGTAGTTTTTGTGTAGGCATCAACATCAACCGTCACACAGCACAATAAAGACACTTTTTGACGCGCAATTGCAGGAGTTAGTTAAAAGGCTCCCTCGGCGTGATCTGCCGATTGTTGCAGTGAACTGGACCTGGTAAATCTTCAGTCACATTGACTGTTTGCTCCGAAATCTGCCTCCAGCATCGTCATAAACATCAGCTGACTTACCTTTCAAACGGCAATCCTACGACCAGTCCGATCAACCCACAGGTTCCCCAGCTGGGTTCACGGTTAAAGATCGATATGTGGTGTCAAAACTGATAACGCCCATGGGTCGGATTTTGTTCTCGTTCACACACGCCTGAATGGTCACTCCTCATCAGAATTCAAAATATAACACCTTTATGTCGCAAAATTTCGACAACGCAGCGCCGCTAATCTTCTGAGCACAGAAACTCATCTGCCTTTACGATCCGAGCCGAGGGAGAAAGCAGTAGCAATTGGTCACTTTTGAGGCCATCAATCAATAGGGCAGTTGGGTAAATTCTTGGATTCAATCAACTGCGCGGAAGTAACTAGATCAACTAAAGAACCTTGTTGGTTCAATGGGTATAGCGTTGGACTTCTGATCAACAGGTCGCGGGTTCGAGCCCCGGGTGGTGAACCACCCGATGACAGCTAATGAGACAGAAACGACCGTTTCAGTCTCCTTGTCGTTGTCAGTAGTCATAATCTACTAGCCACTATGTGGTTGCTTGTGGGGTTCACGAGTGAGCGTTAAGGCAGAGCGGAACGAATGAGTTCTGTTAGCGATCTAGAGTTTTCGTCAACGAACATTGCAAGTTTCTGCCCAGACGGCACTACACAGGTCTCGTAATGATGTTTCCTTCCGCCAAATCAGGAATGACGATTGTAAAGTCGATTAGGGTTGACCGATAGGAATAGTATGCTGAAACAACGACCTCTACAGATTAGGTCTCAAACCTTGTGAGGCTTGGAAACTGCCAAACTATACGCCAAGGTAGCGGTAAGCTTTTGGCACTGAAAGAGTGTTCACGACGTGAGTGGTGGCTTTAGTGCTGATAATTTGACCAAGGTGGGGTGCTGGCATGAGCACACCGAGTCCCTCGACTTCGATGATCAACCCATTACACCCTCGATGTCCGTCGAAGCAGTACTATCCTTTTCCAGCATTCGGAGTCTCGTGTGGCCCCCCTCGAGGAATGCATTCCTGAGGACCACGGCTGACCCAAATCACAAGACAAGGAGGACAGTTAAGTCGACAAGCTTTAGTGTGACAAGGAAGTGTACTAGCAGCTTAGCAAGCAGTTACAGGAAGACTTCTCACCAGGCAAGCGATGGCCGTTGAGCTCGCTGGCCTCCGACACGGAGTGCACGCGGGCGCTCGGACCTTATAAGTCCAGTAGTGAAGGCCGCAGCGTCTCAATTGGCCCCGGGCTCTCGCAACAGTGGTCTCCACTTCCACGCAGCTGAAGCCATTGGTCGTCAGGAGGCGTGAGGCGGACTGATGATAGCAGGAGGGGGGCGTGAGGCGGACTGAAGATAGGAGGGGGCGTGAGGGGGGTTTGAGGGGGCGTGAGTCGGACTGAAGACAGGAGGGAATTTGAGGGGGCGTGAGGCGGACTGAAGACAGGAGGGGTGTGAGGGGGGCGTGAGGGGGTCGTGATGCGGACTGAAGACAGCAGGAGTTAGCAGTCGCGCCGCCGACCACGAGAGGGTGCTGCTACAAGTTTCGGTCCTTTTTGTGCACATATTCAAGAAGGGAGGTAAGGCTAAGTATGAGAACTACGGAGGTATTACCCTCCTTGATGATTTGCTGAGGCTTATGCTGTTGTCGTCCACAGACGATTTCAGAGAGTGCGTGACTGTATGACGAGACCAGCCAAGCCGGCTATTGAGCTGGGCCTGGACACAAGGATCATATATCAACATCATCGTGGCGCACTCCTGAATTCTATCGTAACTACCAACAACTGACGGCCATCTGCTTTGCTGGCTAAGACTCCACTTTCGACTCTGTGCGTGGCGAGTTAATGTGGCGGATAATGGAACTCGATGGTATACCGACGAAAATCATTGGTATACTCAAGACCTGCTATCGCTCCACCACTACGCGAGTTCTGACCCCTAGAAATCTGTTCCAACCGTTCAATATTCCATCTGGCTTTCGGTAGTATTGTATCCTGTCGTTCTTTCTATACAAATATGGTATTGACTGCATTCTCAGATATTGTATTCGCACCCAGGAACCGACTGAATGATTTCAGCTATGCTGATGATATCGGCCTGTTAGCCGCAAACTTTGGTATCTAAAGTCTGTGGCGTCACGGATGAATTAATTCGGTAGCGAATACCGACGTGTGTGCCTGGTAAGGAGAAATAAACCCTCCGGATTCATGACAGTCAAGACGAAGAAGCAGATAGTTTAAAATATTTCGGTACAAAACTGTTGCCGAATCGCAAGAGTAAGGACGACGTCGTCTCCTGAAGCTACACTGGTTGCACGGTTTGCCCTATTTGTAGGATGCGTCTATAGATCCAACGAGACATCTCAATCCTCACAAAGAGCTGCGTGTTTCGTGAACTCATCCGCAGAACAGAATTGAATACTGGAGGCATTTGACAACCACTACCTGGTGAGAATCCTTTGGGTGCGGTACATCGAGTTCATTTCACATGAGACAATCCACACTCGTTAAGACCACATCACGACGATATTTACGGCCATTCAAGAAAGACTACTCAGATGGTTTGGGTACGCGTTTCGTTGTTCACCTCATTAGCTCCGTGTTGCTGCCTTCGATCCGACACCATTGCCAACATGGAGACGTCGAAGAGAAAACACACTCTAAACCTGCCTGGTTAGTAAACCTTCTGAAGTCTTTGAAGGAGAGAATTGGTCGAGTTCTTCAGATTCGCTGCCACAGATGGTAAGGACTAGAGAGATAAAATTCCCGACATCGTCTCTTTCGGAGTTGCTCCAATCATTCCAAACTCTCCTCTTGCCTGGCTGCCGTGTTTGCTAGTTACCTCAAATCAGGGATTTATTACAGAAATTGCTGAGTCCATCACTCCGTTGGCGTCATCATGTACTCGAATGAAGGATCTATCTAATTCACATTGGGCGTACAAAATACTTAAGATTCTGGGTCAAAGCGAAATCCGTCATTGGAAAGATGAATGCATATAAATGGAAGCATAATTCGACAAGACAACCCCCAAACCAGGATCAGCCATTTCGAACTGTTCAACTGTATGACTGTCATGCAGGAGCTTATGAGTAGGTTAGAGCGTTGGACTTCTGATCAACGGGTCGCGGGTTCAAACCTAGGGTGGTACACCACCTGGGGTTAGGTATAACTGGTTGACAACAGCTCCTAAGCCAGAAATGGCCATTCCATGCTCCCTTGTATTTTCTGGCAATATTCGTCTGTCTTTTCTACTACTAGCCACTGTGCGGCTGCTGGCGGGGCTCGAGAGTGAGCCCCAAGGCAGAAGGGAACGATTGGGTTCCGTTAGCGATCGGTGAGCATTTATTAACGAGTGCAATACATTTTTCCGTTTTCTCGGGAGCGCAAATTGAAGTGCGAATACTGCTTCGACATATTATTCATGCATCCCATTCAGTGTTCACTTCACTTCATATTATTGCGCCGGTTAAAATTCTCTTGCCATCTATAAACGCGGAGCCATAACTCGCACATAGTTGTGGAAAACATGCTTGGATTATTTATAGGCAAACGTAAGATGGAACCAAGTTTGGTAAGTAGTAATGTATTGCTGATTGATAGATAATAACTTGCCTATACCAGTTTGGAACTACTCTGATGGTGTTGCGGTTGCGAGCCCCCTTAGAAGCCTGCAGTGTCCGGACACAATTGCGTTCGGTGTGAGCGGCTGCCTCGGATTTGACGTTTGGTGGCATTTGTCCGGTCACGGCCCCTGAGTGACTGGACAATTTCTACTGCCTTAGCTCAAAATGCCTTTCAAAAAAGACGATGTGATACATCAAATCTAAAATCGCATTGACAATGCTGACCGCGCCCTCCACGAAGTGGACGCCAGATCAATGGTTTGTGCGTAACTTATTGCACAGAAGGGCAGGATTGCGTAGCATCTACCACACTCTCCTCAACCCCCCACCCCCGGTCTGCTTCGATGGCAAGACTATGTTAAGACGACCAGAGATGCGCGCCGGTGCAATGACTGACCAATGAAAGCCAAAGGGTCTGTCTACGCGTGTCACACATATGAATTGCCAGAGAAATCACATTAAGGAGCCATTACAGGCTGCCATTCAGTCGCGGAAATAACATATCCCTTCCATCCGCGACTGCTAGTGCATCGTGAGACAGTCAGGTGCATAAGATTTAATTTAGTGAAGAATGCGCGAATTTGCCCTGAGGATGGTCTCCCCAGTATTGTCATCACCTTCTCCCCATCTTTCTCTCTCCTACAGTTCACTGTCCGAGCCTGTCAGTAATCATGTGATGGAATTGAACGCAGTGGCTGACGCGATGCGCGGCTTTCTCCTAAGGCTGTGAGCATTGAAACACACCTAATCTTGATGTGATCTAGGAAAACATTTTCAAAATGGCACCAATGACGAATTTCAGACGGCAGGTTTGCCATCTTAAAAAGGAACTTTCACAGCAATTAACGCTCCTCCTTCATCCGACAGAGTCATTCGTCAGTGGAATTCTTTACCAACGTAAGTTGTGCATCCGTTCATTGTGAGTGTGTTCAAGGGAGGTCTGGATACTCTCCTGTTAACGGTCAACCTGAATCTCATACACCCTATCTAATGGATTACTGAGATATTTATGAACATATTACTGCCTTGATTTCGATCGATCGTTTTGTTTACAGTAACTTAGACAATCTGCTGAATACCCGACTGTGAAAGGCGTGTTGTGGAACCACTTCAATGATATCATGTAAAAAAAGAGCTATTGTGGAATAAAACTCGCCGAACACATGTAACCACTCATTCCTGACTTACTCTAGTTCGCATCTAAAACAGTCTGACATTTTCTCAACCCGAATTTATTGATGAACCGCCTAGTGCAAATGCTCAAACATTGATTCCCTTGCTAATTTTGTATTGCCTGTCAACAGGAGGACGTGATGACTATTAAGTAAAAATTTGAATGGGACTATAGAAACTTGCTCCACGGGGTAGGTAAAAAGTTCCTACGTCCTTTCGATTACTTCCATTGCTCATAAATTATCCCCTGCTCTTCTTACAACTACGACATGCGTGAAGCATAATAATACATAGGCAAATAGACAGTAGGTCTGAGTATTGGCTATTTTATTCAGGATGAGCACGGCATCTGGTCTCCGAGCCGTTTCTATAGCTTTTAAGCGCAGGCAATGGAGTCAGGTGATCTGGACACAACTTTTTAGGGTCAGACCCAAAATTTAAATGAACATTTGGGTCAAATACAATAAACCACTGCGGAATAATCACGAAATGCCCATTCTACAAACAAGAAGTACAAAATGCATATGAAAAAGACGGTATACCGTACTCCCGATATACGTACTAGCTAAAAGCCCAGACCCGTGTTTCGCCGATGTTTCTGCTGCTGCTTCACGCAGCAACGAGGGGTTCGGCTCCTCATTGGCTCCCCAGCGTTCTCTATGCAGTTTCTGGCATGGATGCATCATACAGCAGCAGAAACTTCGGCGAAACGTCTCGGCTTTTTAGTTAGTACCTATTTCGGGAGTACGGTATACCATCTTTGCCATTCCTAAAGGTGTTTTCAAACAGAAAATATAACCTAAGCAAATTTTTAATATCTTGCCTGATAGTCATCGGGTGGATTCTAGATTGATTGCTTAGGAAATCTTGCTTGGGCAGTCAGCTTACTGTATCAGAATTGGTGTATTCCATACGTTGCAGTAGGCTAGGCGGGTAACTTTACCCATATGTAATAAAACTCACGGTTCCCGGTGGGGGCCTCATAGCTCAGTTGGTTAGAGCTTTGGTTGTACTAAATCCATCCCCTTGCTGGCATGGTTCGAATCTTACCGAGTTTTTCACAAGTAGGTCAAACGAATTATTTAAATCTGCCAAAATCCTCTACTAATTAATTGTGCTTGGTAGTCATCAGGTGGATTCTAGATTGATGGCTTAGGAAATCTTGCTTGGGCAGTCAGCTTACTGTATCATAATTGGTGGATTCCATACGTTGCAGTAGGCTGGGCGGGTAACTTCACCCAAATGTAATAAAACTCACGGTTCCCGGTGGGCGCCTCGTAGCTCAGTTGACTAGAGCGTTGGCTGTATTAAAGCCTTTCTGTTGCTGTCGTTGGTTCGAATCCGTTTTTCCCAAGTGGGTCAAAGGAATCCCCAGATAATTCATTTACGGCAGGGAACTGGATTTTGGCCGAAATGTTTTAGGTTGTATGCAGAAACTACGCTATGTAAGTGTGATTACTTAAGTAGCATGATTTTTCCCAGCGATTTTGGATGCCCTTTTAAATTTAAATATAATTTATAGAAACCATAAATAAAATTTTCGTTCTTTTATACACTGTGTAGAAAAGTACGTCTTCGTCAAACTTTATTCTTTAAGAAACGATACCTCTTGGTTGTAAAAAATTTTCAATTCCCCAATAATTTTGAACCCGGCCTGTGGTTACACCTGCATCAAAGGTCACCAAACTACACGCTGTAGATTTTTCGTGGAAAGAAAAAGTTTTTTTCTATATGCTATTAAAAAGGTCATGTACGGCTCATACAAATTTGAAGTTGGCGTGGGTTATGTTGTATATGTTACAGGGTGTATGGGGTGACTAGTTAGGGGACACCGCGCAGGTAGCGTTAGGTCGTTCTATTTGTCTTGTGCAGGTGGTGAATGCTCCCGTGTTGGCCCTTAACTAACACCCAACTCTCGCCCGTGGCTCTGCCTAACGGCCACACCCCGGTAACCACCTCAACCGACAGGCTTAACCAGGTGAGGGTAGCCGGTGTTGTGTCCCCGCAACCGATAGTTCTACCTCCCAATCCTCCTTCAAAAGTCCTGCGGAGGGCGCCACGCAATCCCAGGGCGTTCTCCCACTAAAAACCAATCTATAACACATAGTGGAGTTCGGCAGCAGTCTGGGGTGTTTAAGCATTCACTTTTAGTGAGTGCTGCCTACCTCTTCATGAAAGAAGGGGCTATAAAAGCTGTCCTAAACAATTTCTGGGTCTTACATCTTCCATCAGCAGGCCGGGGCTTGCAGACTGAATACTCGTGGTCGAAACAACCAGGCAAACAACGACAACCCCCCTCCCCACCGTACTGCTCGGGTGAGTGCGCCCACACTAGCAGCCTGGAACGTGTGTTCCTTTTTAGAAATTCCGAAGAATAACCTAGCAGAATGGAGGACGGTGCTAGTTGCATGATAAATGACGCACCACAAAATGGACATTGCTGCGCTCAGCGACACTAATTGTCTGAGTAAGATCAGTTGGAATAAGAGGGTGTCGGCTACACAGTCTGTAGCGGACGCCCAAATACAGAAAGACACGACGCTGGTGTCGCCTTTGCCGTCCGGAACGATGTAGCGAAACAAATGTCCTTTCTGCTGCAGGGCATAAATGACCAATTTATGGTCCTATGCCTGCCTTTTTGAGGACCCACATTCGCCATCCATGTCAATGACACACTACTTAAATCTGTGGCCAACTTCGCATATCCAGAAAGCACACTATCACACAACACGAGATTATACGACGAGGTTGCCCATCGAATCTCCAAGATCAGTCAAGGTCTCAGTGGTCTGCAATTCTCCGTATAGCTGAAGACCAAACTAAAGATTTATAAGGCTATCGTCTAGAAGTCACTGCTGTACGTAGCCGAGACCTGAACTGTCTACTTCAACCAGACCAGGAGGCTGAATCACTTCCATCTCAGCTGCCTCGACAGAATACTGAAGCTGAGATGTCAGGACAGGATCCCGGGCAAGGGAGTCCTGGAATGAAACGGAGTTATCAGCATCCTAACTGCACTGAGGCAACTTCAATTGCGACGGAGCGGCTGAGTGGTGATAATGGACGATGCGCGAATACTCAAACGGCTGTCCTACGGGCGCTCGCAGACGGAGGAAAAACTGGTGATACAATTAAACCTTGAAGAACACTCTGAAGTGACTGCAACACAGCTCGGCGACCAAGGGGGATCTTACCCAGGAGCGATTGACCTGGAGGACTGGCGCAGCAATCTACGAAGCCAACTGGATAGCCGTTGCGAAGGCCAAAAGGGCGGCTCGGAAGTCAAAAGCATACATGTCCAAGTCCGCCCAAAATGCCCACGCTGCCAATGCACAAATCGGCATCGTCGGATATCTTTGGACGCAGTACAACAATAACCAGGCATCAACCTCTACGCCTGCGAACACTCCCACTATCACCCCTCCCCAAACACCATCACATCCACGCGACGACCACCTTCACCATTAGTTATAAGATTGCCGATGTCCCGCCGCTATCCTCCCTGCCAAAATCCCTTCGTCGGTCATGGCGACTAGCACTAACACCACTTTCCCACTCTCACCACCTCCCACCCACTGCTAGCCTCATCGCCGCTCCCACCACCAGCAATGGGGACTCGATTCCATACTACCCTTACTGCGATCGCACACTAATCACGAGCATCAACCTTGCCGGTAACTTGCGAATTCATCACACGAACAAATGGCGAACCACTGCCTAGAGCACTAAACCACGGCTAAGAGAACCGGTCCAAATGCTCTCGCATATTCAAGTACCGCATGGGCCTATTGGGTGACATGCGCATCCACAAAGGCAGAATTCCCTGTGATGTCGGCACACCTAACACGTCTTTCCCACTCATCAACACTCCCGTCCGCAGCGCTCTATGAGCGTGACCACGGGTACACACCCCGCAATGGCCCCTTATTAATGTGAACTATGGCACTGTCACACACGTGAGCCGCTCAACTACTTTATGTGATCGGGGTGCTTGCTTGGGGGGCCAGGTCGCGTACATGGTGTGTGCAGGCGAGTTCATTAGATATATGGGCAATTGCGACTCGGAATAGTGAGGCCTACGGCTCAGCGCACTTCCTCACTATAAACAATCTGAAGCGCTTGAGATTATGACGGTGCGCTCAAGAGTGTGGGTTGAAAGATTGCCAATTTACAGGATAACCCGGATCACTATAGATAGACCGCGTCGATGGTTGATTCAAAACAGCGAATGAAACACAATTTTCAGGATAAATTGGTTATCTGACGGATAAAGCACGATCCACGCCACATAAGATAAATAACTTAAGGGGAACTAATCTCCAGGTTGACAGAACGCACAAGGTAACTGTAACCACTGAACTCCAGGACGCATACTGGCATTTACACCTCTTGGCATCATTAGTGGCAGTCACAAAGACTTTTCCAGACTGACAGATTCAACCGAGCTTCGAGTTCAACTATTTTGGCCTACTTACTGACTGAAAGCTGTCCGACCGTAGTTGCGAGCCAAGAAAAGCAGGCGGTAATGCAAAAAATGCACGAAAACGGGCAAATAACGGACTCCCTAGATCGGCCTTGCAGTTTGACAGTGTTACCTTAGCATGGGACAAACAACAGTCAACAGGGAAATTTCAAAAGTATAAGGGCGGCATTGAAAAGTATTAAAACTTCGGCCGAGACCGCATACGACCCCAATGTAGAGAAATTTAGTCAAGGATTGGGCAGTTACAAATGCTGAGCAGTCACTGCTGGAGGTGTACTATAACGAAATTACCGCGTAGAAAATAGTCGTTCTGAGGCATACATGGACGCAGGCACTTTTTCGCTTAGGAAATTAAAGGCCCATATTAGAAAAAGTTTGGATCCCGGCCCAGGGGCATATTTTATTAGTCAAAAAGACTCATGCCAAAATCCTCGTCATCTGATTCCTCAGGTTCCGGCTCCTTTTCCTTTTTCACTTCTGCTTTTGGAGCATCCGCAGTGGCTGGGGCAGCAGCAGCTGGTGCGGAAACAGTCACGAACTTGCTCGGGTCCTTCAAATACTCTTTGATCTAGGATTCATGCAAGTGACATACAAATTTACAAAAATTACCTGCTCAGACTGTTCGAAAGTGTAATCAGTCTCCACAGAAATAGCCAACAGATCCTTAAATCCATCAGCAATCATGTGGCTAACGCTGGCTACAGTAGGATAACCAAGACCCAAGCTGAAAGCAGTGACGTTCAGCGATCCACGGAGGAACTTTTCAATGACTTCCTCGTGTGTAATGTCCAGGACATCAGGGCTATAGACAGAGCCTTGATCATAAACCTTACGAGGTAAGCCATAAAATAACTCACGTTTCGGATGACAAGGCCATAATCGAAAGGATTGATCTTTAACATCTTCAGCAAAGCCGCCTCACTTTGGCCGACCTTTTGACCCTTTTTGATGATCGGAACATCGTTCAGAATTTCGATGGTTCCACGAGTAATCTTGGTTTGAATAGACAGAGCCTGGAAAAAAGAAGTTTTTTCTGGACCAAGACCGGTGTTTTGGGCTGGAACAACGACATCCTTAGGTGCAATGGCACCAGCCTTGGCAGGGGCTTCCAAGCGGTTGCTCTCAAGACATGCGCGAACTTCATTCAAGTCACGAACTGTAAAAACCAGGCCAACGTTCTGCCGCAGAAGGGGCAGCAATTTTTCCAGGCGGCTGTCTCTCGCTACTTGGCTGGTAATTACCTTTCGCATCTGCGTGTTCTTGCCGAAAACAATCTCAGCAGAGCCACGGAGAGCTACTCGAATTTGCTGCATCTGCTTAGAACGTACATTATCGGCGCACACTACGAAGCACTTGTCGTACTCAGACAGGTTTTTAGAGAAGCGCCTGAAGTAGTGCTCCTTTCGTTCGCGACGGTTAACACGAACCATTGCTGAGGGTGAAAATGACAATCAAGCTCATATACTCACCTTCTCACACGCTCTACGACTATTAAAAGTGGCGAACCGCGGTATTGGTAGCGTATTTAAACAAAGGGCCTAAAGTCTGGACAACATGCTTCTCAGAATACTTTGTGACCATTGTACAACCAAACAATGTTCATGCAGTTAAGTTATAAGTAAAGTTTCTTTGACAATAAACTTTAGGAAATGTCCCTGGTAAAGCAATTCCGTTGGACAACGGCTACAGAAGCGGCTCCAATTTAGTTGAAAATATTATCATGATAAGATTAACTTACTAAGAATTTTTTCATCTGCTGTTATTGTCAATGTTTTTTAATACATTGAGGCCTATCGTAAAATGTGAAAAAAATGTAACGATATTTGAAAGACAGGTGTTGGTAGGCCGAAACGCTCAAACTGCCTTATTAAGTTCGACCTAATCCTCGAAAAAGTTCAACTCTCTAATTTTTAGCAAATAAAACTAGAGCCTTTTGAACGGTGCTGGAAACAAGGTCCCTTTCCTGTGTGTCAATTTTTGTGTGTTAGAGTGAAGTGGGTTTCAAATATCTCGCATTTGTTGACAAATCAATGTTTTCAAAGTAATTTTGCTGATTAGGCAAACTTCTAAACAAATTTGTTTCGACTGGAAGAGATGTTCCACCGATTACTCCTGTTATTTGATACCACATCATCCACTGAAAGCTAAACCCCGGCACCAATCCGCCCGCTCACGTTTGGAACGGTACGCCTCTCACAGAAGATTAAGCATGGAGCGATCTCAGCATTGGGGAATGGAAAACTTAATAGACTTCCAAGCATGTTAAGGCTGTTAATTTGGAAAATTCATTTTTGTACAGAATGAAGCTCGCTTATGCAGTTTTTAACTAGGAATACTTGCGTGATGCTATCGGAACAGATGCAAGGCCGCAATGAGTCTATATCACAGAGCTCTGGAGACTCTGGGTGCGGAAAGATTATAGCTTTTTCTGTAGGGTTCACAGGCGTGCTAACAAGTAAGAGTATAAGGTAAATTTATAGTTGAACCGATTCAAGTAACCTGAACTCATTTTCTCGGAAGTATACACATTTGCATTATTAAGTACTTTAAACATTCCACATTGTACATGGGTTGAACTGCATTCTCCGTGTGAGGGCTTCTTTCATTTTCTCATAAAAACAAAACTCTGCATGAATCCCTCCAAACTATGCAAGCTTAATGAAGACTGACTTCACCTGACGTCGTATAAAGAAATGAAGAAATTTGTTTTTTAAGCACCCTGAGTGCAGTATAATTCAGTATATCTGAGGGAGAAAAAGAGGGCCATATGCTGACAAAACGTCCAAAGTTGTGCATATCAATATGGGTAAATTATATCAGTCCTCGTTTTCGAATAAATAAATGGCCATCAGGTAAAATTTCATCGAGTTTTCTTTGAAATTTCTTAACGCTCTCCAGCGGTCCGATCCTTCAAGCACCAGTTGGGAGATGACTTCGACCTGCCACTCCACATTTGATGTAGTTTTTATTCAATTTGTGTTGATAAACTCGGAGTTTTCTCTTATTTGCCAATTCAAAAAGGGAATTTAAAGTAAACCGCCTGATTTGGCTATAAGGCGGTTAGGTTAAAACAGACTTACTGAAAGTTATCCAAAAGGCAAATCGTCAGCGACCGAAGATATTCCACAATTACTTATTGAAATTAAGTTCGTAGGTAGTTTGTTATGATAAAGATGGTATTGTTAGGTCTGAATGACTTTTAATAGGTACTGGGCGAATATCGCAAAAAAGCTATGTGTATCTTAGGCGCAATCAGGAGGTCATTCGTTAATTTTGACGGAGAGCTTTTCGGGCGCGTGTTTGGAACATTTATCCGGCCGGTGTTGGAATATTGCGTTCAGGCGTGGCGCCCTTGGACGAAACATGACTACGCTCTGCTGGAGAAAGTTCAAAGGAGGGCGACGAAACTAGTCAGTGGATTGGAATGCCTACCCTATGAGGGCCGCCTAGAAAGACTTAAAATTTTTCCTCTCTCTTATAGGCCATACAGAGGGTATATGATCTTAGTCTTCAAACTGGTCAGAGGAGTTGATTGTGCACTTCAGATGGCCAACTTTTTTGAATTGGCAAACATGATAAGTCTCCGAGGACACCCATACAAACTGAAAAGAAAACACGCCAAACTTGAAGTGCGGGCCAACTTCTTTTCCCAACGGGGGATTGAAGAATGGAACAAACTGCCAGCTTCGGTTGTTCAGGCTGAAAGCGTTGAAATGTTTAAAAGAAGCCTTGATGCATTTTTACTTGATGGACATATATTGAGTCGACCGCAATTATCGATATGCTAAAACGACTATCGCAATGTAACATTTCCTTGTTTTGCTAGCGTCCATCTGTAAATAGGGTTTCAAAAGCTCTGCCTATCTCCCTTATATAAACTGAAATACACTAATTATATCCAGACGTCTGTCAAGCGTGCTCACGGTGTGGGAATACATGACATATATCGATATAGAATTCCACAGTGATTCGTCCTTGGTATCATATCGAAAATATTTTCTCAGTCTGTATCAAGATAAGTCCCTTAATTCTCTCTATAATGGAAAGGGAAGTGGTCCAAGGCGCTGAAAGTAAGTTAAATTTTTGATTTCAGTAACTCATTTGCTGATAAACTATTGTAAATTGAAGATTGTGTCAGTAGCGGCAGCTTGCGCCTGACCCACACATATCGATGACCCTACATTTTTATTTGTCATATTTATTACTGTAAACGTTTATTCTATTGACATGTTTGCATATGGATAGGGAGCTCGTGGGCGAAAGCCTACTTCCCTAAATAAAGTGACTTAACCTTTGTAGCACGCCATGTACATACGCCTTTAACGATACTTATATCCTTTAGAAGTCATTGTCGCCAAGTCTGAATTGAATAATCTATGTGCTTCCATGCAAGTCAACGATATTTTGACGGAAATTAGAAGTTCACAAACGTTTATTTAAGCTGCTGACTTTACATATGTTTATTCATATTCTTAGGACACTGTAGTGTTGGCGTTGAAAATCTTAAATCCGAACTATTCTACTTGGTAGATGGATTTTTCATCGTCCAACTCTAGTTGGTGTGTTTCGGCCCTGCCAAGCTTCCCAGATCCACATTTTTTAGGAATGACCAACCTTCAGAATGTCTCATAATAAAGGACTCATGTGTAAGCTAACAAATAATCTTACTTTATCAGCTCATGCAGATTGAACTTCTGTAAAGGCTGTGCAGATACTTGTGTACATAGCACACATTTTTTTCATACCCAAAAATTAAGCTACGAATTTTTCAAACGTCGTTTTCCCCCTTCTGGAATATTGCCATCCTTTCTTCGAGTGAATGAATACCTGTGACCTTAACAACTTAGACAACGTTCAGAGAGTTGTTAATCGAAGATACTTCTCCATATTGGATTCAGTCTTTCTTAAAATGAAAGATTTCAACTGGCTAACATCAAGGTTCGATGGATTAGAAGATTCTAATTTGGACTCCGCTTTCTGTTTCGCACTAACTTTAGTTGTTATCTTCCACGCATTGACGCTCTCATCCCAATACATCCGTCTCATTTCACGTATACTTGCTCCCTGGTACTCATGGGTACCGTAGAAAACAATTTATTTATTCTGCCGCCTCTTTTCTGTATGTCTAAACCTCTAGAACTTGATCATGATCCTCTTGATATTTACGGACAGATACTACATATGTTCTTTGTTAAGCCATAAACTATCATTTTATTTTGGTTTAATCTAAGTTTTTTGGTCGGAAAAGACGTAGTTCTACACTTCTTACCACCGAAACCCTAGCGAGATATGTCAAGAACCGACTGGAAAGACATCGTGTAACGATGGAAGAACTAGTCAGTTATAAGGGTCATATGGCTGCCGTTCTGACCTTCTTGACAGAGGAATTTAGTAGGTACTCTCAGTCTATAGGAATAAAATCTGGGATGCCAAGAGCTCCTCGCTTTTTCAAAAGGTACACTTTATTTAACCAAAATCAAGGCTTCCAAGAAATCCAGATCCATTTTTACACACACTTTCTTCTATTACACTATAATGCACTGCTTGCAGAATTATCCCCTGGTGCTTTATTCAGCCCATTTGGTTGAAAAGGTAACCAGTTAGAGTTATAAACCCGGTTTCAGAATCCCCGAAATAAAACCAATGATCTTAAGCCCGGCTACCCAGATAATTTCAAACACTTAATCAACACGGGTTAATTGTAGTTATCAATACCAAAATGAGACCAAACATTTGGGAACTGCTGACAAAAGCGCAAGTCAAGAAATTTGAAGAGCTTCGAGATAACAGAAATATATTAATTAATTATTAATTTATTGCCAGTTTACAGGCAAGGTCAAAAGCGATATACAGTAAAGGGTTGAGCTGACAGTGAAAAAACTCCTGATCGTTCTTTATAGTGTTTTCCTGAGAAAAAACTGCAGCTTATTGAACGGATTAAAGTTCAGGACAGGGAAGTATTGACACAGGTGCACGGTGTAGTACTTCTTCTTCTTCATTGTTGTAGATAAGGTATTCCGTACTAGCAGCAGGTATGCCGGCGAACTGCTGCTCGCTGTCGACTGAGGAATAACCGGATTACGGACTGCAGAGCCAGCAATATTGCCTTCAGCATGAAGTCAAGCAGCGGATTCAGAGTCCGTGGACGCCATCAAAACGGAAGAGAGCTTCCAGAGAATCAGCACCCAAAATTTGTGGAAGGTGTCCTGAATGTAGAAAACTAGTGACAGCTCTCGTAAATAAAGGATAGTTTCGCTGAATTTTAATACTTCCTGGTAGTTTATTCCAGATTGCTAAAGCATTTACCGAATAAAACTGACGGTATCTTACGGTGCGTGCCAAAGGAAGAAATAAAAATATATCTCGATGACTGGAGCGCCAAGAGTGGTCGAGCTATCTCAGGGATGTAAGGGGGTTTAAAGGTAAGATTGTTTAAAAGTTTAAACAGTAAAAATAGTCCCTTATATTGGTAACATGATCGGATAAACAACCAGGTATCGTTTTAATGAACAGATCACACTTCGCAAAGGAGAAACACTCCATATTATCCAACAAACCGAAATTCAGGAATGCAGACGAAGAAAATATTGCACGGATGAAGAAGAGATGCAACTGCCCGGCAGCTTATGTAATTCAATGCAGAGTGTTTCATAAGCAACTATAACATAAGCGACTATGGCTTCTGTATGCACGTGTTCACGCTGATAGTCAAGCGCGTATGCGTACGTTACTACACCGTGTGAGTCGGTGAAAACCACCGACCAGTAGGCACACAATCATTCGACTCTGCTGTCTACCGGCGATCGCCAAGAACGGCCTGCCTGTTCATCCGATTTTGGGTACGCAAAAATCTCCGTATCATGCGATAGCAAGGTGGTAAGCGGAGAATCTCAAACTCATAAAGCATCAGCTAATAGCACACAGCTATCGGAAAACCTGTGAATTCATCGATGACTTCAAATACACTTATTTTAATGACAAGACGACGTTCTTGTTAGACGCCTCATTACTTTTTAGCAACGTACGAGTAACTTATACAGTCCATTCATCTGTGAAGGAGAATAAGAGAGAAACACTTTATTTTGAAAGTATTATTTCAAAATGTTAAACATAAATACCTCCGTTTACTGTGGATAAACATGGGTACGCAAAAGAGACAACACCGGAAGATAACTAACGATACACAGTGACAGAATACTGCAGCTGACGGCATCATGAACGGTCGTCCTTCAATAAGAGGCAAACTTCGCACCAGATTTTCTTCCTTTAAAACGGTGCTGATGTCGTTTGAAAATGACCCTACTATTGTATTTATACAAAACAGTGGACAATTACAGTATCTACTTAGCAAACGGGGCCAACCAATATAAGATGATTCACATTTAAATGGAGGAGAAAAAACAGCGGCTCAATTTCAACATGCCTATTAACTAATCAGCAGGCAAATAAATACCGAAGAACGAACTAAAGGAATTATTATTAAGATGCAACTTAAATTTGCAGTTCTTTTTTGATAACCAACTTACCGAAAAAAAGATGCCATCGCTATGATCTTGCCTCCTGGAACTCTCTTAGCCGATGCCTTCGTGAGAAAGTTGGAAAGATCTAACCTAAGCCAGTAGATCAACAAATTAAAACATAAGTTGACTAAGTTGATGAAATCTTCGTAATCTTAACAAAATAAAACTTATGGAAATTTCCTTATTCCGAGTAAAATTCGATATCACAAGAAGGCTCGAGTGCGAGTTTTCCGCGTTACAGGCCATGAACGTGCATCTGGATGCGTCCCACATTAGTTGTGGCCACAGTGCCCCATCAAATCATGATTGGTCCCTGTCTGCGTGAAGTTGCTCGGGTCTTCTAGAACGTTCTGTTTAAGAGGATTGGATAGAATATAGCCAACCTGAACGGGATACTATAAATACACGTAGCATTTCAGTGAGAACGACGTGTAGGATTTTAATGGATTTTCTCGTGGTAGATCGTGTTCACTTTCTATACCAGATTGGTCCTAGGAAAAACGGACAAGCAAGCGTTCAATACTTTTTCTTTCCAAGTATTAGACTCGATATTAATTAAACCGACTTAAATTCCTTTCTTAAATGCTGCAAATCAAGGACATCCGTCAATAAGGTTCACATTGGAGGCGTAACTGGCCGGTTCGTTTCTATTCTTAGATGTCCATCTAAGCAGAATACCTGACAGTAACGCCTAAAGTAGATTTATAGAAGTAAAACCTGGTATGAACAATAAATGAACGTTGGAAGTTTCATACTCCCGAAACAGAAACCAAGTCTACTCCATTCTTCAGAGCAAAGGGCTAGAAAAAGTTGTTCGATAGACAGCATCGGGGAGGAACTCAGAAAGATTCACAAACTGCTTCACTTGAACGGATATCCTAATAGATTTGTTGCAATCAACGTTGTCGCGAGATCAGTAAAAATAAATAACCTTACTACAGAAAATAAGATTCTGTTCTTCAATGTCTCCTTTTGAGGGGATGCGACAAGTTAACTGCTGATAAGACGTCTTTAGTGATCTGTTTCACGAAGCTTCTCGGCAACGAGAGTACGGATAGTATTTTCCAACTTCCTTGTTTAACACGGAGAAGGTAAGGATAGGTTGCCAGATCAGACCAATACCATGTGTATTTGTTCATTTACTTGCTGCTTTGGAGCGGGGTATACTCGTCATATGAGTTGGTGCCCATTCATAAAAATAAGCAACACCACCGGCATGGCTAAAAAATAAGAAGTTTAGGGCATGAACAGTGCTATTCTCGCGCATATTGTTGATTCCAGGTATTTTATGGACAACAACGAGGTCTTTGGTGTGGTGTTAAAGATCCAACCATATTCCTTAAATTTACTGGGTTAGAGTCTGTTAACAACAACATAAACGACTGCAATCAGGCTGAGGATCCTGTTTTGTACGCAAAAAAAGAACTTCCAGCAAGCTCTGCGTTTAGCATGGCCAACTATCGCTCAACTGCATGAACTCCTCGCACCCTCACTCGTTTCTCCTCTCTTCTGAACGACTCCACCGAACAACTCCACCGAAACCTCACTTTCACTCATCCCACTATCTCTTATTTCCCTCCCCACCCCTAAACTTAAACTCCACTTTCGTGAAAAGAACACTATGCTCACATGAGTCAAATGGTACCCCGTCCTCACATAAATGTACCGGTCGATGAGAATTTATCGAAAGCATACGTACGCTCACCAACTGGTCATCTAACTTATATGCAGCGATGATCTCCGTGGCTTTTAAAGCCATCTCATTACTTTGAGCCGAAACATTTCACGGTCATCATATCTGACGAAGTCGCCTGTGTGCTTCAGAGCATACTAGAAGCAAGCGTGGTGACTTGCGATGCATACACTACATCTTCGACCCAACACCTGGGCCTGCTGTCATGATCAAGTTAAGAAAATTGGAGATGGGAGAGGGCGCATGAAGCTGGCGCGGCCAGAGCCGCTCTTGAATCTGCCACCACACCCAGCGTGGATCCATAGACGCCAAATTATGAAAAAAGACATTGAAGCTTGGTTCTCAGTCCATTAGTTGACCACTCTACAGAAAAAACCAACTGAGCAGACCGTGCGGCCCAAGTTATCCTGTACATTGGCAACTTCCGAAACCACTACCGTTTGGTAGTTTGTCGGTCAGCAGAGAAGTAACAGGGTTGCATCTCCCTGTGCTTTGATGACCCACATGACCAATTATGTCTCCTTCTTGCTTTCACTCTAAGCGGACTGTAAACGGTCACAATGGGCTAATCCCATCTCACCACCTCGAAAGTTGCTTTTGCTGTCATCCTAAAAAATATAAAGGTAGCATCTACAGCGAATATCCTCATCCGGTTTAGGTATCGTTCCTTGATGAGGAACGTTTGTAACCCTTGTATACTCCAGAATGCAAGAAATTCCTGTCCTACATTCATATTTGCCTTACCACAAGCGACAGTTTTTATCCTCAAACACTAAACGACAAAATTCAGGTTCGGGAAATCTGGTGCACATAGAATCCGACTACACAAAAGTAAATCAGCGATCGACGGTCTCTGAAAAGTTGAAAAACAGTAATCGTAAGGTATCTTTAATGCCACGGACGAGCGACAGCAGCATGCTCTTTAGATGTCCATCGAACTACAATGAAGCAGGGCATGGTAGCCAGCAAAGTAATGGCGGAAAAGTGGCCTGCAACTTATCGACAGACCTGGATGCAACAAACCAAAATTCAGGTTTTCCGGAGGCTATTCGAGCAAACGCATTTTCAGGAGAACTCGCGCTGTTTGAAAGGTCCAAAGAGATGTCTGCAAGTCAACCAACCGTCTCACCGATGAAGACCAATTTGAACATAGTATTAAAGACTGTATCAAAGGGCATGATTCAACATTCCATCACTAAAAGAAAACAGGATGAAGAAACGAGTTTTTTTCCTGACAGATCATTTTTTCTGGTAGTTCAGGGAGTCTCAGAGGCTACTGGGGAAACGCCAAAAGAAAGGGTAAAACAGGATCTGCTGACATTTCAAAATTTATTGAATGATACGCAAGAAACTGGTGTGACAGTCGAAATCAAAAAGATCTTTCGATTGGGGCCTCTCGTTACAAATGAAACGCATGAGGTTCAACCAAGACCATTAAAAAGTCGTCTTGGGGAGCAAACAGCAGGTAGATCTTTTGCTCTCTCAAAAGTCCCGACTACGAAAAGAATCATCGGGGAGTTTTTTTTCAGCCGGATTACTCTTCCATCGATCGGATGAAAATGAGGACACGGGTAGCAAAATTGAAAAGACGCCAATACGAGGGAGAAAAAAACTTGAAAATTTTAGACAACAAAATAGTCAAAACGGTGCGCTCGTTTTTATGGGCACATCCGGTGAAATTGACGGCATCCACGCCAGTCAAAAGCCCTACCAAATGCCTATAGATTTGAACCCAGACAGGAGACCGGATATATCTTGTGAAATATCCAGCCAAAATCGTCATGTGGAAGAAAGAACTAAAAAGCTTCAGAAATCGAGGGAAGAAAACAAGATTTAAATGATTTACACAAATGTGCAGAGTCTATTGAACAAAATGGATGAAATTAAACTGGTCGTGGACCATTTAAAACCTGACTTCATAGCTCTAAATGAAACATGGTTAAATGAACGAATCGCAGACACAGAAGTCAGAATAGATGGTGTTCAGCTTATCCGCATGGATAGAAACGGACGTAGGGGTGGTGGAATCGCAATGTTCATACGAGAAGGCATTGACTTCATTCAGGATGGGCCCTCGCCAAATAGGATCTCGTCTTGCGAAATACTTTGTTTCAAACTGAAAGTCCCAAAAAACCAACCAGACCTCCATATTGCCGTGGTATATCGATCCCCAGGACATCGAACGGACACGGACGAAGCACTCCTCACAGAGGTAACGCAAATCTACCGTAGAAAACACTTATTAATACTTGGAGATTTCAACGCTCCCGATATCAATTGAGTGTCAATGTACTGCTCGCGATCGGAAAATTCATTCGAACAGAAATTACTTTAGTTGGTAAATGACGAGTTTCTTACCCAACATGTCACAATGGATACGCGGTTCCGAAATGGGCAGCAGTCAAGCTGTTTGGATCTAGTCATAAGTAGAGATAACAATTGCATCCTTGCATTAAGTTCTTATGTGCCGCTCTGACGAAGTGATCATTGTGTTCTTGCTTGGGAGTACAGTCATTTTTCTGTACCCAAACGTCGTGCAGTTAAGGAGAGAAATGTATGGAAAGAGGATTATCCCAAAATGAAAGAATTACTAAATGGGATAGACTGGAGCCCTGCACATGTACCTGACCCAAATGCTGCCTGGTTTTTCATTAGTAACTTGATTCAGCAGTTGGTAGAGAAATTCTGCCCACTTAAAAGGCGATCGTGCGTCTCCCGACCCGAGTGGGTGACATCGGAAATAAAAAGGAATCTCAAGAAGAAAAGAAGACTTTGGAGAACATATGCAAGATATCAACAACCCAAACATTTTTCCGCTTTTAAGAAACAACGAAATTGGTGTCAGAATATACTGAGAAAAGAAAGAACAACCTTTGAGTCAGAAATAGTCAATGACATACCAAGAAATTCGAAAAAGGTTTTTATGCTTACGTTAATAAGGCAAAACGAAATCGCGACTGCATTCCTTGTCATAAAGACGATCAGGGAAACAGGTTAACGGATAACTCTGATAAGACCAGCCTCTTTTCCAATTTCTTTATGTCCGTGTATACCGAGGAACCACCTTTTGACGAGGACCAATACTACAGTACTGCCACATCTACAAACAAAATAAGCACCATGTCGTTCCCAATGGACACAGTAAGAAAAACTCTGAAACAGCTACAGCCCACTAAATCACCTGGCCCAGATGGTATACCCGCAAAAGTTTTCAATGAACTCACAGACCAGCTGGCCTCTCCGCTCTCCAAGATATTTGAAAGTTCGATGGAGGCGGGGGCTCTGCCTACCGAGTGGAAGATAGCCAACATAACCCCCATCTATAAAGGAGGAGAAAGGACATCGCCAATCAGTTTCCGACCAGTCAGCCTCACAAGTATCTGTTGCAAAATGATGGAGAATATAATCAAAACGGAACTGATGAGGCATCTTGAAGAGAATAACTTGCTAAGTTCATATCAACATGGATATCGAAGTGGTTGATCCTGCCTCACAAACCTGCTCACATGCATGGAAAGTTGGACAAAATCACTAGAAATGGGTTTGTCAGTCGATGTGGTCTACATTGACTTTAGCAAAGCCTTTGACAGGGTTCCACACAAACGTCTGATCTTTAAGCTCCGTCAAATGGGTGTGTCTGGCAACCTACTCAAATGGTTGGCCGACTTTCTCACAGACAGGCGCCAGCGTGTTTGTATCGGAGATGCCAAGTCTCACCTGGAAACCGTTCACAGTGGAGTTCCGCAGGGCAGCGTTCTGGGTCCCATTTTGTTTCTGATATACGTGAACGACTGCTTGGATTGTCTGACATGCGAGAAGGTAATGTTCGCTGACGATGTGAAGTTATGGAACTCGATTGAAAACCGGAGGATGCGCAGAAATTACAACAAATCTTAGATCGCTTGCAAACATGGTGTGATGAGTGGCTGCTGAACCTTAATCTTAACAAATGCCAAATAATCCGACTGCGGTCTAGTTCCAGAAGGATGATTAGGTTTGAATACCAGTACTTCATCAGTGGTCACCAACTCCAGGAGGTAAATATTCTAAAGGACTTGGGTCTATGGATAACACCAACTCTCAAACCATCGTCGCACTGTGCTAATATCGCAAAAAAAGCTATGTGTATCTTAGGCGCAATCAGGAGGTCATTCGTTAATTTTGACGGAGAGCTGTTTGGGCGCGTGTTTGGAACATTTATCCGGCCGGTGTTGGAATATTGCGTTCAGGCGTGGCGCCCTTGGACGAAACATGACAACGCTCTGCTGGAGAAAGTTCAACGGAGGGCGACGAAACTAGTCAGTGGATTGGAATGCCTACCCTATGAGGGCCGCCTAGAAAGACTTAAACTTTTTCCTCTCTCTTATAGGCCATACAGAGGGTATATGATCTTAGTCTTCAAACTGGTCAGAGGAGTTGATTGTGCACTTCAGATGGCCAACTTTTTTGAATTGGCAAACATGACAACTCTCTGAGGACACCCATACAAACTGTAAAGAAAACACGCCAAACTTGAAGTGCGGGCCAACTTCTTTTCCCAACAGGTGGTTGAAGAATGGAACAAACTGCCAGCTTCGGTTGTTCAGGCTGAAAGTGTTGAAATGTTTAAAAGAAGACTTGATGCATTTTTACTTGATGGACATATATTGAGTCGACAGCAATGATCGATATGCTAAAACGACTATCGCAATGTAACATTTCCTTGTTTTGCTAGCGTCTATCTGTAAATAGGGTTTTCAAAGGCTCTGCCCATCTCCCTTATATATACTTAATTATACTGAATTAATTATTCAACCAAATTCAATGGGGGTTTTCCACGCTTTGCGGACCGCTTATTATATCAGACTGCATATTATACATAATTCAGTATATATAAGGGAGATAGGCAGAGACTTTTAAAACCCTATTTACAGATAGACGCTAGCAAAACAAGCAAATGTTACATGGCGATAGTCGTTTTAGTGTATCGATCATTGCTGTCGACTAAATATATGTCTATCAAGTAAAAAATCCCCAAGTCTTCTTTTAAACATTTCAACGCTTTCAGCCTGCACAACTGAAGTCGGCAGTTTGTTTCATTCTTCAATCACCCAACGGGAAAAGAAGTAGGCCTGCAATTCAAGTTTGGTGTGTTTTCTTTACAGTTTTTATTGGTGAACTCGGAGACTTGTAATGTTTGCCAATTCAAAAGTTTCGGCCATCTGTAGTGCACAATCAACTCCTCTGACCAGTTTGAAGACTAAGATCATATACCCTCTGTATGGCCTATAATAATAATAATAATAATAATAATAATAATAATAATAATAATAATAATAATAATAGTTGTATTTAATACCGGTTTACAGGCATTGTCAGGTGAAATATTCAGTGGGTAGAGGCTGGCAGTGAAAAACTCCTGAATATATATCATTATATGTGTTTTTCCTATTTTTCATGTTATTCAGGAAAAACTGCCGCCCGTAAGGATGATAGCAATTCAGATCAGGGAAGGGCTAACACAATTGCAGTCTGTATGCAGTCTCTCTGAGAGAGGAAAAAGTTTAAGTCTTTCTAGGCGGCCCTCATAGGGTAGGCATTCCAATCCACTGACTAGTTTCGTCGCCCTCCGTTGAACTTTCTCCAGCAGAGCGTAGTCATGTTTCGTCCAAGGGCGCCACGCCTGAACGCAATATTTCAACACCGGCCGGATAAATGTTCCAAACACGCGCCCAAAAAGCTCTCCGTCAAAATTAACGAATGACCTCCTGATTGCGCCTAAGATACACATAGCTTTTTGCGATATTAGCACAGTGCGACGATGGTTTGAGAGTTGGTGTTATCCATAGACCCAAGTCCTTTAGAATATTTACCTCCTGGAGTTGGTGACCACTGATGAAGTACTGGTATTCAAACCTAATCATCCTTCTGGAACTAGACCGCAGTCGGATTATTTGGCATTTGTTAAGATTAAGGTTCAGCAGCCACTCATCACACCATGTTTGCAAGCGATCTAAGATTTGTTGTAATTTCTGCGCATCCTCCGGTTTTCAATCGAGTTCCATAACTTCACATCGTCAGCGAACATTACCTTCTCGCATGTCAGACAATCCAAGCAGTCGTTCACGTATATCAGAAACAAAATGGGACCCAGAACGCTGCCCTGCGGAACTCCACTGTGAACGGTTTCCAGGTGAGACTTGGCATCTCCGATACAAACACGCTGGCGCCTGTCTGTGAGAAAGTCGGCCAACCATTTGAGTAGGTTGCCAGACACACCCATTTGACGGAGCTTAAAGATCAGACGTTTGTGTGGAACCCTGTCAAAGGCTTTGCTAAAGTCAATGTAGACCACATCGACTGACAAACCCATTTCTAGTGATTTTGTCCAACTTTCCATGCATGTGAGCAGGTTTGTGAGGCAGGATCAACCACTTCGATATCCATGTTGATATGAACTTAGCAAGTTATTCTCTTCAAGATGCCTCATCAGTTCCGTTTGATTATATTCTCCATCATTTTGCAACAGATACTTGTGAGGCTGACTGGTCGGAAACTGTTTGGCGATGTCCTTTCTCCTCCTTTATAGATGGGGGTTATGTTGGCTATCTTCCACTCGGTAGGCAGAGCCCCCGCCTCCATCGAACTTTCAAATATCTTGGAGAGCGGAGAGGCCAGCTGGTCTGTGAGTTCATTGAAAAACTTTGCGGGTATACCATCTGGGCCAGGTGATTTAGTGGGCTGTAGCTGTTTCAGAGTTTTTCTTACTGTGTCCATTGGGAACGACATGGTGCTTATTTTGTTTGTAGATGTGGCAGTACTGTAGTATTGGTCCTCGTCAAAAGGTGGTTCCTCGGTATACACGGACATAAAGAAATTGGAAAAGAGGCTGGTCTTATCAGAGTTATCCGTTAACCTGTTTCCCTGATCGTCTTTATGACAAGGAATGCAGTCGCGATTTCGTTTTGCCTTATTAACGTAAGCATAAAACCTTTTCGAATTTCTTGGTATGTCATTGACTATTTCTGACTCAAAGGTTGTTCTTTCTTTTCTCAGTATATTCTGACACCAATTTCGTTGTTTCTTAAAAGCGGAAAAATGTTTGGGTTGTTGATATCTTGCATATGTTCTCCAAAGTCTTCTTTTCTTCTTGAGATTCCTTTTTATTTCCGATGTCACCCACTCGGGTCGGGAGACGCACGATCGCCTTTTAAGTGGGCAGAATTTCTCTACCAACTGCTGAATCAAGTTACTAATGAAAAACCAGGCAGCATTTGGGTCAGGTACATGTGCAGGGCTCCAGTCTATCCCATTTAGTAATTCTTTCATTTTGGGATAATCCTCTTTCCATACATTTCTCTCCTTAACTGCACGACGTTTGGGTACAGAAAAATGACTGTACTCCCAAGCAAGAACACAATGATCACTTCGTCCAGAGCGGCACGTAAGAATTTAATGCAAGGATGCAATTGGCGTCTCTACTATATGATTAGATCCAAACAGCTTGACTGCTGCACATTTCGGAACTGAACACTCTCTATTGTTTGCTTGTTAGTTCTAAAATGCACTCGAAAATGTAATTTTATTAACCCTGACAGTACCATTTGGTTACTAAACAAATTATTTCAATTATTTTGTTATTTAAACGTGCCATTTACCTTATTGAAGATATCAGCATTCACGCTTATAGACGTTCTGCGTATCGTATTCTTATTTGAGGCTGTCCGCACTGCAAATTTTGAAAACTACTTTGTTATGCTCAAGTCGTTTTTAAAAAGGAGTCCTAGTTTTTAGCACAGTTACGCTTTCAAGTTGTTGAATGTCTGAATGATGCTGTAAAGTGGTTGCATTTTTCTTCGTCTTACTGCCTTTATAAGTATTACAACGTCTTTATTGACATTGACTTTTATAAACCAGATCTCGTTACATGCCTGCAGCTTTTATATGTCCTAGTATAAGGCCTAGAGTCTGTTTAAGGTTTGATCACCCTCAAAGTTAAAGGTCCTTGGTAAGAACCACTATATCAAATATAAATTGCTACACTAGGTCACTTAAATAGATAATTAATTGGAGTGGCCCAAGAGCTACTACTTGTGGGACGTAAGTTTGACAGGAACCCACTATGAATAGTAACCACGCGCAATAACGCTTTGTCTATGATCAATTATGACATCTGTAATTAATTCAAGGAGGTTTCCTATAGTTTCAACTTGTGATATCTTTTGAATGAGGCACTGGTGTGGAATGCAATCAAAGGCCTGGTTGAAGTTAAATTAAATAACACCAAGCAGCTGTCCCTCATCAACGGCAGTTGACCAACTTTCGGGTGATGTAGGTGTCCTGTGGGTGCTTAAAATAAACAGTAATTTATTTATAGTATTGCAATCTAGGACACTCTTTCACAGAAACCATGCTGAATGAGGTGATCTGATAGTAGAATGCATTAAAATGTATAGTTGCTTTTAGATACCCCGACATTATCGACCAAGACAAAGGGGGGACTATAATGGCTGTTTCTGGATTAAAGGTCATCGTCACCCAGCCATATCCAACCCAGGGGGTGTCCCAGCAGATGCTTTAGCCTGCGACCTGTTGATATGAATTCAACCGCCCTAAATACTGAGTCAAGTGCTTGTTATCTTGCCGGTTTTGATCGGGGATATTAACAACGGTAGGTAGGCGCTCACCGATCGTTTACAGGGCTCACTCATCCCGTTTTGCCTTGGGGATCTCTCTAGCCGCTGTTCGACTACTGGTAAGGCTCGAGAGTGATCCGCAAGACACAACGGGACGAGTAAACCTGTAAACGATCGACAAGCGCCTACCTACTATTATTAATATTCCCGATCAAAACCAGCAAGACAATGAGCCCACGGCTCAATGGTAAGGGCGTTCGACATCTGATCAAAAGGTTGCGGTTCAATCGTCGGGTGGGGCACCACCCGGGGTTGGGTATGGCTGGCTTAATACGGCTAATAAGCCATAAATGACCATTTCAGTGTCCCTTGTCTTTGTTTTCAAAGTCCATCCGCTATTTATGGCGCCCAAGCAGTGCCAAATCAATAAACATATTTATATTTTCTTATAAGTAGGTTATTTACTAACTGTGACAGAGAGATTGGCTGGAGAGTGAGTTCATTTGCTTAAAACTTTAAAAAATGCTGAGAGAAACAAATTTTTTGAAGGCTCAAAATTTTGCCGACAATGCATTTTAAAGTTGGGGGTGATGTCGATTCCTTGTTTTACTTCTGATTGAAGCATTTAATGTTTCGAGTTTTTGCAATGGCTGTTCCCAGAGCCTCATTTTATGGGAAACACGTACCTCACAGAGAAGTCTCTTTGTAGAAATTATGTGCTCGTTTAAAGTTTTAACTTCTTCTGAGCTTCCCGTTTTTAAAATTATTTTCAAAAGCTTGCACTTCTTTAAATCCCCTTCTTTAGCAGGGTTGTAAACCATTTAAGTCTGCCTCTGTAGGGTGTTTCTTGAGGAGTCATTACAATTCAATGAAGTTGAAAATAGTTAATTTAAAGATTCCCTTTACAGTCATTAACTTATCCCTGTAGCAATTTCACCAGAGCATATGCCCGATTGCCGATTTACTTGTTTTAAAGGTACCCCGCCAAACACTTCTTTAAAGAATTTCAAATTCCTTCGGGGATAGCTAAAAGTGTTGCTTCCAACAGTAATGTCACATGATCACAATAACCTAGAGATGGGCATAGAAAATGTCATCACACCTTCTCCCCTCATGGTAAAAATTAGACCCAGGCAACTAGAGCTCTGAAACTTCACTGATTCAACTGACTAGTTTGACATTTTGAACGAGGAAGTAATTGAGTGCCATGCCAAACAAACTTTTGTCAGATCCTTGCCTATAGCCCTTTAATACCATAAGATCATACGTCACCTTGACTATTACCAGACCTTTCTCTCCTTGGTCTTTCGTGGTCTTCAGTAACGCTTACGGCGCCACCTATTTAATCTTCTCTTATGGAGAATTTTCCGATTTTAATAAAACCCTCCTATGGTCGGGGACTCCGGTTGTCGTTATTTTGAGTAAAAGCGTTGTTATCCTTTCTGAAAGGTAGCTTCGAGGAAACCGCCTTCCCGGGGCTTAGATTGCTTCCTAAATTGTCATATAAAGGAAAGCATCGAACCATTAGCATCACAGGCAGCAGGGAGATTAATTGTTCAAATAATATTATGGACTGAACACCAAGGAATGCTCCTCTATCCGTGCTGGTTACAAAGTATGTTTTCAGGCGATGCTATTTCCTGAGATTTTCGTTTGACTTCACCGACGCCTTATTGATTCCTCTTTGAAGCCTCGTATGAAAGTAAAAGCTCTCATTAAAATATAATAGCAGCTTTCCTAACCTTAAAGACTGAAATAAGACCGATAGTAAGGATATTTGCCAGACACTAGGGGTAAAATATGTGACTCATAACCTTTAAAGTAGAGAGAAATAGAATCATGGCAGTTAGGACAATTTACCTTTATAATCAGTCCCTAACCGCATATACGTGACCGGCGCCGTAAATTGAGCAAGTGGCTCCAAAGCTTACCCAACAGAAACGACTCTACCACATAGAGTAACAGTTAAATTTTCGCAAGGCCATACTTAAAACACAGTAACTATCAGTTCAACAAAAGGGTACCAAAAATGTTTGTTTTGAATGAGACAAATAAGGAAAAAACACGATTAGGATGTCAGTACGATGTATGAAAAATGTGGGAAGAAAAACAGGTAGATATGAAAAATTATGACTGTGGGTGGACATCGGAAAGCGGCACACCAGTAGGAAATGCGAAGATAAACCAACGTCCAGTTTATGAATTAGAAACTTCCGCTGGCCCTCCACACGAAAGCTTTAGCCGTCCTTCACAGCTGAAATCGCAACTGACCGAGCCCGAGACAGAAACAAATCCACGGACTCCTGGAAATCGGAAATCAGCTCTTCTATCTGACGATCCTCCCTTTCCTCATATATTTGCCCAGAGTCATTATCTGCATACTTTAGCAGTATCCTCTGGCCACAGGCGTAATTATTTAGTCCGGACCATACAATGAACCTTGCCAACGCGAAAAACACCATCTCATGGTCATTAGACTGCAAGCTGGGATCCTTACGGACAACTTCGAAGCTGTCTGTGAGAATGGCGACAAACATATTGAGCATGATGAAGACAATAAAGAGGGTGAAGGTAGCAAATGCCATTGGTCCAAGGAGAGGTTCAAGCTCGTGCATGCTCGTCACGTCAAATTTACCAAGCACAATCTGAAAACTCGTCTCCATGGATTGGATGAAGGTACTGTAGGCGGGGAGTGTTCCGAGAAAAAGGAGGTAGAATGTAGTGACGAAAGAGAAGAAGACGACTCCGAAAACCACAAAAAAAGTACTTCATATCATGGCTTGCATACCTCAGGACTGAGCCCAAAAGTCCAACATGTTTGTTAAACCGAAAAATGTGCAGCAGCGTGAGAATTGCTACAAATGTAACGAGGGCTACAAGGTAGGCTAGAATTTCATTCCAGAATGCAACCATCTGAAAATTGGCATATCCATTGCCGTTGGAGCGGTAGAATTCGAGGGTGAGCTTTTTTGTTTCGATGTTGACATAGGCGAAAATTGCAATTGCCGCGAAGGAGCCGACAATAATTACCAGTTGGGCCCAAGAACGCAATGATAGGAAATAGGCCCATCTCTCCACCCAGAGATGACGTGCCTCCTTGATTAGTAGACCCACGAGTGAGAGAACAAAGAAAACCTGAAGCAGAATTTAGATTCAATAAACAGCAGACTACCGAAGCCAACTTAAACGGACAGGAACACCTTAGACTACTCCTGGTACTTGTTTTAATTTCGATAGCGAAGATTTTCACTAACATACGGGAACTTCCATCTTCGGTCGAATAAAGATAATTTTACTTGTACTTATACCCGACTGTTAAATCCTATCAGAAAATCTTTTTCAAGTAGAACCAAACTCATTGCTGTGCATTACACTACTGCGGGTATGTAGAAGGTAAGCAATAATTTGCTGAGGATTGCGCGTCATTAGTCGAACAAAAAGCGCTGACTTCAAAAACCAAGCTCTGTACAGATTTATGCATCAGGGATTAGCTTAATTGCCTAGAGGGATCCTTCGCTACAGGAATACCCAATCATAATTGAGGTAGTGAGTAAAACCATCCCTTGCGCTGCGGAATGACTTAGTTGACAGATTCAGATGATTTAAATCGAATAATACTATGAATTACATGCGTATCCTTCAACCTTTCCTGCAAAAGAATAAAATTTGGAGTATAGACTGGTGGCGTACTCACTAAAAGGCGGCAATGATAGTGAATGGATGAGGGTATGCCCTTTTAAAAATAAAAAAATAAATTGAAAGAAACACGGCACTTTGAGATGTTGCAGACCGACTTGATTGGAACGAAAAATTGTGCACTTTAAACTCCATGGGCAAGGTCAAATGGAATGGTTGAAATAACGGCAGTTGGTATATAGCGTCAGTACCCTAGTACTGCACTCTCTTCATCCGTTTTTATAAAAATGATTTTTCTGTCACCTGTTAAGGGCATATTTTCTCCCACCGCCAAATTCAATCAATTCAATTCGTGTCCTGCATAATAATCCCCTTTAAATGCTCAAGATGAGACCTATGCAGTTCCGTTAGTATATATTCAGTTCGGTCTACTATGAGGAATTTGAGCGGATCAAATCAAAGTGAAAACAGACAAAGCACGCATAGGAGCAATTAAAAAGGTAGTGAAGTAGTGAGGCAGTGAAGATAGAACGCTTATAGTTTTATATCGATTCATGTTGGCGGATGTATAAACACCGAGCGATGAGTTGCCTTAATGATGGAGCAATAAATATTTTCCCTGCAAGATCAGCAGTCAAGAACCTGGTTCAGCAGGGATAACCTGAATTGTAGTGCTCAAGTAAACCCTTTGCTACTGAAATACACAAGCGCAATGTGGGTGTAAATTACGAAACTTTTGTTGGACTTAGATCAAATTATTCCTCTTTTGGTCTGATTGGTTGAGTAAAATCGTAATACTAATTACGAGGACGTTACCGAGACGTGCATACCACGCTATTAGTTTTAAAAAAGAATAGCAGGCGGATCATAAACTGATGGTTTAGTCGCCAAAGTGAGATAGGGGCAGGGACTGGGTGGATTATACCTGTCCGGATTGTAATTTTAAAGTTAACATATAACAGGATAGTGAAGCGCCGAAGACGGAATTACCTAGAACAAACAATTCACCGAAGTACTCGTCACAGGATGCACGTTTTATCCCGATAGAACCACCGTCAAAGCTGTCCAGATTTGTGACTTTATTTCTTATCATTCAAACTTTCCTGTAATTAACTTAAGCCTTTATCAAACATTTATCATTCCCATTCTGGACTATTGCTGTTCATACTTTGGTTTAATTAAAGAGTTTAGTCGTTGAAAATTTCCAAAGACATTAAAGTAGGCAACTCGTATATCTGAATATGTCAAATTATTATTTCACGAATAGGTGCCAGCTAACTATCATACAATTTCAATGAGTTCGAAGAATGGAAGCTGAATGCTGTCTCCCTTTCCACCTTAATAATAGTGCAAATCTTCCCCGGATTTCAGTCCTTTTACTTATAAGTCATCCTTCAAACTTATTTAATTCTTTCCTGATTATACTTAATACCCCAACCTCCACCTCCAAAAACTCTCTCTTCTTCGCTTCCAGGTATAACTTTGTCGGCTATAATCTGCCAATCAACATTAGGTATTAAAATAGTCCATATGTATTTAGGCGAAACCTACGCCTTTATCTTGACACTGACTTGAATAACCGTTTATTTTCCTCGTCGTTACCTGCAACTTTCGCCATGGCTCCAAGAAAGTACCATCCGGAATTAAGGAGACAGTGTAACAAATTAATTTATCTGCTCCCAACCTCTCTCCCTTTGCATGTGATTTCTCTTGTCACGATCTAACATCAGAACTATTTTGATCTTTTTATTCCACGCATCCTGAAATTCACCAATCACGATCTCCTCTGTAACCTGCCTCTCAGCCAAATATTCGGGTCTATATTGTTGCGCATCCTATGAACAGTGTTCCCAATTCGTTCACCACTAACTCTTATCAGGATTCTGTTTCTGCCTCAAATCCATCGTCGGTCTCAGTCTAGGTATCCCGTAACCTAACACCCTCGAGCCTGATATAATGACACTTAATTATTACTTGCTGATCTGCTGCTATAGTTTTATACTACCCTCAGGAGTAACCTTTAGTGCTTATTCATATCCCTCCGTGAAGTGTTTTTTCTCGTGAAGCCTGTTTTGGAATGTGGGGGCTCCTTGCTCTAAACCCCGAATTACGATTTCATGAGTTCTTTTTACTTCTTCGTTTTGAGTTCACCATTTTCACAAAATCTTCAAATTAGAAATTTGTTGATATTATGTGCAGAATTATCGTTCGTGGAAGGACAAGTCATTAGCAGGCATGATAAGCTTTTTGCCTTTTTTATATAACACAATTTTTTCATTCTAATGTAAATGTGGCCACTCACATATGGCATTACAGTCTGCATGGTTTCTATTTGTGCCATGTCACTCTGTGTTGAAGTTTTACTGATGGTACCTTGAAGCGCTTTAACATTCAACTTTATGTACGACTAGAACTCATGAATATCATTACGTTGCAAGTGCTACGGTTTCATTTAATCTTTTTGGCCCTACCGAAAAATCCTCCATGCCTCGCATATACTTCATCATTATGAAAGTGCATGGACATTTATTCACTTTGAAATTACTTGACTGAAGGCAGTTGTCTCAGAAGACGAGCGATAAACTTGTCAAGCGAGGTTGATTGAACGAGTGTTACACACAGATAACCAGCTATTGAAATATCATACAATGTAGGGAGAGGTTTGCTTGTCTTGGTTACTTAACCCTCCCCCGATAGAATTAAAGCTAATGAACCATGTGTTGCGACTTAATCAGTCAGCGTTCCCGACTCTTTGATAACTCTTTAGGCCCATACAAAAGTGTAACGGATTATGTAAAGGGAGGAGGGACCTTATTTTGACCACCGATTTTTCTGGCATTTACTGAACGTGCCTTTTCCCCACTGGGAAAGTCTTAACCACACATACCTGAGGATCAGCTTCCTAGAGTTCAAGGAGAGGCAGTAAACATATCCACTGCCTTTGTATGAAATTTGGTCTACTATAAGGCAGACCAACGAATGAAGTATGGGTAAAACCGGCTTAACCATGTAACAGTTAAATTGTAAAGCTTAAAACGAGAAGAAACTCACCTGACAAGTAAGCTCAAAGCTCATTTGACTAGTGTTAACATAGGAAAGCAGATTTGCAGGTTCAATTCTGTAGGAAGGGAGTATGCCTCCGGTTCCGGGCAATTCAAACAAGACATTGACCATGCCAAAAAGATTGACACTGGGATTGTATACGGCAAATTCTATGATAATTGCACGTGTACGACCGTCGAGCCAACCGGTTTCCTGCAGTGTCTCCACCTGCCTCAGCAACATGGCCGATGAACCACGCATCTCATGCACATAGCCACCACCTGAGTACCAGGTTAATTGACCCCGTCTTGGGTAGCCATTGCGTTCTTCTGCTCTAGTGTACTGAAACTCCTTCGGCAACTGGTCTGGTGGTTTAGTGGAATTGTTAGGCATCCAACCGGGCAGATAAGTTTTTCTCGTCTTGTGTGTGGATCGAGTATTGACCATAGCAGCGGGTCACAAGATCCTGCACTTCCTCATGTACAGTACATGATTCTGATTCATTGTGGAAAGGAAAAAACGTTGGTTAGTCTTATTGCTGTGTTGCTGGAGAAAAACAGAATCAGCAAAACTGGGTATCTAGAAAATTGAGTTCACCTCTCTAGTAGAAATGCGTAAATTGATTGCGCAGGCAAATTTCAGTGATAAAGAGGATGAAAATTTGACGAGTCTTACAGGCGTAGGCTAACAGCATACTCGGAGAGGCACAGTAACAGTCACCAGTTCCTATGTGAATAGTTCAGATATTCAGAAGGCCGCAGAGTTCGAACGCTAATGAAGCTGACCTGTTTGGACTGGCCAGTGCAAACCTAAGCGTGCATGGACAATGGAAGCTGGTTAGCTGGCCTCCAAAATATACCACTTTTATTCGGTTACCGCGCCCAAATCCGGCGTTTATAAATAAACAAAAACACATTCTGGCGTCGGCCAGGGGCAATTGGCTTATTAATTCACAGCGAAGCCTTAAAACTCGCTCCATACTATCAATCGTTGCTCTATCACTCTCCACAATTGCAACAGAGAAAGTGCCCTGCGTTTTCTAGCCCACACGCTTGGTCGATAACGTTAACGGTTCGTATGACCAGTTTAGACCACTTTAGTGAATTCGAGATCAGTACAGGATTTCGCTAGCTGTTCAGAATGAATGTCATCCAATGCACCTTTTTTCTCAAGCCCCTGGCTTGGCACAAGTTTCAGCCAGGTCAGACTGAATTTTAGCCCTCATAAGCGAATTATAATTGCACTTTGCTTCAATAAAAAACCCGCTCGATTAATTGGGGACACAAGTAACTGGAACATATAGTGCGTGTTAAGGATGGCGTATTACGGGATTTGGTAACAACCTAAAAAAACTATATTTTATTTATTTGCAAATCTAATAAACTCAAAACTATGCAAGGTGAACCTCCCTGCATTCTTGCACACATGAAGTCCACCAAATTGGCATTGAAACGCACATTCTCCGCCTTCATATTTAATTTTGTGAATACTACATTCAGTTCATACTCAAGGCACCCTGGCAACCATACGCGCAAAATAAGTTGTATTTAACTGTTACAAATCACTTCTGACGAACACAGCCATGGAGAGTACGAAACATATAATTTTTTTCAGACCACCTGTTACCTAATACTTACCAGATACTTTAACATTTGCATGCTGTAGTTACTCTAGCGCAGCATTTGCAAGAAGGTTGGAAGTTAACTACTGCCCTCCGAAAAACGCACAGCAGAAGACTTTTTTCCACAACAATTCATTTGCTCAGAGAGAAATGAGGTTTTGCCTCGGCACAGCTAACTACGCACACAAAAGCAATATTCAAACGCTTCTTCGAAATAAATCGAACTTAAGCTTGCTTTATAAGCCAAGGGTTCTCCCATGTTTTAAGAAATTTTAAGTCCGAAACAATTACTTAATAAGTGCTCAAAGTTTCCCCGGCCCAGACTCTAATTCCCCCCGAAAAAACTCACAGAATTGAAGTGCAACCTGTTCTGCACACTCTGAATTAGCCGCTGTCATGACTGTTTGCTCGACTCTGAGGGGTACTCTAGGCATTAAAATAGGAGTTACCTGTGTGGCCAACGGTACAAAATAAAACGTGAGTGAACGTGCCTAAATCAAAAAATAATTTTATTGTAGTCAACGAGTAGGTCGACCTTGGAGCCCACTTTGGAGTGAAATAATGAATTATGGCATCATAGATGTGTACAAAAAGCGGTTTGATTCTTCAAGTTTTGATACACAACAACTCTTATTCCAAGAATATTTCCAGCTTTATATATTAATCGCACAACTACAAGTTTCATATTTTATATCAATCGCACAACTACAAGTTTCATGTCATGAACTTCACTTCCAGATTTCATTCCATACTTATCGCATCACTACACGTTCTAAGGTAAAATGCTTCCCTGAATCTGACAAATGGCTAGATTTTGTGTGGAATATGCATAATTGAATTCATAATCCCAACTTTGCATGACGATAGACATCAAAGACACCCCAGTAACCCTCACAAATGCATACAATTGCCAAAATGCCGATGTACTAAGTGTGTAACATGGTAAGTACGCTTATCTACGATGAACAGCGAACGCTTTATGATTAACTAAAAGTTTAATTTTTGAAAATTCGATTGCAGCTTCACTATCCAGCAAAGATAAAAACGAAGTATTCCGGGAGTCTTTCATCGGATACTTACCTTCCTGAGTCCTAAGTTGACGCATAGTAGCAAAACCCATTATTCGACTAACACAGTCGGCTAAGAATCCACGAAGGCCAACAGGAGGATCTCCATTGTACCATCTCTGTGCTCGAAGACCTGTAATTAAGTATTTTTCCACCCACTGCCAGAAATGGCTGATCGAGTTTATCTGAAGGGAACGAAGTGCGTAGAAGGGAAAGTCAGGTGACAACGATTGCAGCTTTACATGACACGGGAGGGGGGGGGGACAGCCACAGTCTTACCTTGGAGAAAATTATTTGGAAAAAATAACTGCTCTAGTCCCTTCCGTACGTTTGTAGCTTGTGGGTCACGGAACCCATTTGAAACGATCACAAGCAGCGTGAAGAAGATGAAAAAAAAGATGAACTCGCGCAACATATCGTACATTTGACGTTCCTTGGAGCGGAGAATGCGGGATTTTTCCAGCATCTCGGGGTCCGGAGGACGAATGGCATGAGTCTCCCTAGACTTTCCGTATACTTGAGGATTGGGATTAAAAATGGCGGTGAGAATGACGATTTCACCATCTGGTAATAAAAACACACTTTCCGGTTTTTGACAAATGTTTCCGTAACAATGCATTCTGGGGCTCTCATACTGATATTTTTAAAAGTGAAAATTCAAAGTAAACGCTTCTAATGAAGGTGATATCGAATGCATCGAAATTTCCCCCACGCAACCACAATATAATGCACCAATCTTCATCATGGCCGCAGTCGGGTTTGCAACAAAAGTCATAGAGAAAACAGCCAGCTCACAGTTGAGAGCCATGTAAAAACGTAGGCAATACATTTTCGAAAAATGACGCTTTCGATCGCTTAAAATGTTCCAAGGCACAGCTTCTTTACCCTCAAATGAGTTTATTGACCCCTTTTCTCTGTGTTTAGAACCGATTTAACTCCTATTCACGATGAAAAAATGTAACAGTCCAGGCGATCACAGATTAGACTGAGTGTATGGGATTAAGTTTCTTCCTTCTGCACGTTGAACTACCCTTTCTGTAATCGCTCGGCAGATTTCCATCTGTAAGAGGTTGTCAAGAAATGTGCTTAATCAAATGCACACAAGAGTTCTGTAACTCCAAGGGACAACTTTCATCATGTGTACCACGAAGTGGGGGCAGCACTGATGACTTGCGCCTGAATTAGTTCATAGTGAGACGTAGGCGCGTGACATCGACCGCACTCCCTCTCTCCTCTCATTGACCATGTTCAAGTTGCAATACAACGTCGAGCCTACCGGAAATGGGCCCGGGAGCCGTGGCTCACAGAGCCAACCAGCCGGTCTTCGCATATGGCACACGACCTGGTTCCATCTGCGTGAACTAGACTACTGGTAAGCGGTTCGGATATGAAAAAGACGAGAACGCCGAGAAGAATGCTTCACAAAGAAGATATTATAGTCTGCCCCTCAGTTAGTTTGCGTCCTTTCCAAGGCACGATACAATTTAAACTTTGAGCACTTCTGACGTATTCTAACAAGGACTGCGCTAATTTTTCTCCTAAGTTTAGGCGTATTTGCTGCCCTCTCCTATTTGCCTGTCGATTTTTTTGAACTTCTTAACCACACACACAGATTGACCTCTTCATTAGTTCAACCACACCTTTCAAATTTTAATGGAACGAACTAGTTTCCGCAGGAGTTAGGACTCCCCTACTTCACCCTATCCATGAAGCAGTTTGCGCTATTTTTTCACTGCAATGGCGACTAATATGCAAACCAAAATAGGAGATATGGCCGTCGGATGAGGGCATTGACCAGCATGTGCCCGTTGAAAGCCATGTGTTTGGGTTAACCAAACGTCTGTCAAAGAAAGCGTCAGATGAAAATATGATGGCCATAGTCCCCAGACAAATTTCATCTGTTGCTCAAACAAAATGTGAACGCAGGAATGGTGACTTGCGCTTAAAGTACTTTATAATGATAAAACATTGCCCTTCATAAACGCACTGTACATTTCCATACCCTACTGGCTCCGGTGCCATTACAGGACCAAGGAGACTTTTGGCTGACAGCTAACTAGCCAACTTAGCGGATCAACTTCACAAAGTCTGCCCACAATGAACCAGGAGATGCCGAAACAAAGGACCAGTTTGCGCGATTAAATAAGGGGAGGAGAGAAGCCCTATTTCTTTTCCCAAACCTAAGCATACTGTGCATGCAGTTGAGTACATATATGCATGAAAGCCTCTTTACAGGCCACAATGAGAAGAAGAAACCGCACTCGGATTTAAGCCAAAAGGACAAGTTTGTTTTCAGGTGATAACTAGTCAACTCATGGTCTTGCACCACATAAATATTTCAACTGAGCAATTGAAAGTTCTAAAACTTGGTCCCAGTATCTCATTTAGTTTCCTGTGGGACTGTAATAGGCCAATTTTTTAATACTTAAGGGACGGGTCAAAAAGATTACAACTAACAGCGTGACAGTCCCAGTCAACTTACGGTAGTCCTCATGGAGGTACTCCTCGGTGTGATTCAGCCGGTATCGTCGGCCCAGACTGTTCATAAGCATCTCGTCCTCTTCCACAAAATTCAGCTCCTCCTCAAAAACCATTCGCTTACAGATGAATGCAAAGAATACCGCGAAAAGGATAACCTAAAATAAGCAAAGAATAAGATTACTTGGCTAATACGTAGCCAAACTGACTTTTTACCTCAATACTAATACTCCTACTACTACTACTACTACTACTACTACTACTACTACTACTACTACTACTACTACTACTACTACTACTACTACTACTACTACTACTACTACTACTACTACTACTACTACTACTACTACTACTACTACTACTACTACTACTACTACTACTACTAATACTACTACTACTAATACTTATACTACTACTACTACTACTACTAATACTTATACTACTACTACTACTACTACTACTACTACTACTACTACTACAACTACTACCAATACTACTACTACTACTACTACTAATAATAATAATAATAATAATACTACCAATACTACTATTAATACTACTAATACTACTGCTTCTGTTGCTTCTACTACTACTACTACTACTGAAGCGGTTTAAGTAACAGGAGACGGTCTACTCAGTTCATACCTTAAGGGGTTGTGTAAGACAAAGGTCTACAAAAAATGACACGAAGAGAGAGCTCAGCCATTGTTTGCATGCCGAGTCGCCAAACCCGATGCCGTAAAAGGTAGTGAAGGCGGCAGAGGCCAGGATTCCGACGATGAGCAGAAACCAGGCCAGAATTCGCATTTGCCAAGGTAGAACGAAGGTTTTTTTGGGCTTCTTCTTTTTCTTCTTCTCAGTCGTCGAAGTTTGAATGACCTCTGCATATGTTGGTGGTTGGATTACTAAGTCCTGCTGAAACGCATCCCCTCTGGGAGGAGGTAGTGCAACAATAAAGAGGTAGATATGAGTATGAAAATTTCGAAACGTAAGTGACAGCATGTAGGCCTGTAAGACAGCCATTGGGGAGCCCAAATCGAGGAAAACCTGAATCCGGTTCAGCTATCGAAGTTCTCCAGTGCCCGGAGAATGTTGATGACTGGTCAACTGTGAGGGTCGTACTTAACAGTTTAGGATTTCCTAGAACAAATTGATGGCGCCCATGAAGTGTCCTATCAATAAACCTATTAATTTATAATTCCTAGAGTGTTTTTCGCTCAATCTAACCAAGCAACATATAATCGAATAAAGTTTTAGCGAAAAAATCAAAACTACCCAGTGCAGTTGATAAAAGCCAGCCACCTCGAAATAACCACTCAGTAATGGACAATGGTTAAGGGGTGCTCAGCCAGCAATCATTTAGTAAATTCAAGTTTTCATCTACCAATCTCTCTGAATCTGAACAGAATAGGGCCAATTCACTGTCTCCGAGCCAGGTGGCCTCATTATGACGCTAATATATACAAATTTTCCACACTTCGACTCTGTCTCAAACGCGTCCGACAGAAACAGTACTTAAAAATTCCCTATGCTAGGGTTTACAAGGAAATAAACCTGTCAGGGGCACCTTCAGTTACTGATGCAAAGGAAGAGTTAAACACCTCGTATGAGTCTGAAAGGTTGAACAATCAATTGTTTCTTCTGGCATTCCATTCTTAATGAGCATACATTGCCCAGATTTTCTGTACTTGTCCATTTAGTTCAGTTTATGAGAGGCTAAAGGGAACTCTTCGCCTGCTCATATGGCAAATGTAGGTCAACAAAAAAGAGAGGGAAAAGAACGTTAATATGATAGTGTAACCAAAGCTCTGTTGCAGCAGGTTCTGTTCTACTTTTAGCATAATTAGTACAGGTAGGTTTTTATTAATATGAAGTTCGGAATCATATGAGTGTTGAAACTTTGATCTTTCGCCTGCCGAGGTTATATTACGGAGACTAGAACAGTCGAATCGCGCAGACGTTTTGAAATAACTAATATGAAAGGGAGCGATGGTTATAGTCTTTTCTCTTGGCTTTCGTATACTTTATTTGAGAGAAATTTAACTTTGCAGATTCAAACGTCCCATTTGCTTCAACAAATGGAAGTTAACCAACATTTCATAGAAGAGAACATCGAACACGTACATAATTTATCAAATCTTTACAGATACATATACAGTAGTCAGTGCGATGTCAATGGTCTTCAAGCGCCAATGCGCATGTCAAAAATTATGTGCAATGGGTCAAAGACCCCATAAGGAAAGAAAAAAACGTAAAACCACCACGGGTTAATCAGATTCTGCTAAAAAGATATAAATTTAGCACTAACAATCGCCAGTCTTCAGGAAGAAAGTATTCATTCATTTTTGCAGTTAAATACGGCCGTTATCTTTTTTGAATCAAGTGCTGTATATTGGTATGAGTTAGGTGCATTACATGTCTCATTCTTTGGTTTTTGGGACTTCCTATTATTATTCAACTAAATTTCAATGTGTATTCAGCTAAAAGACGCAATTTTTATGGGTTTTTCAACATGCCTCAATCTTCTCTGCACAGGAAAGTCCTACTCAGTTAAACATCAGTAATTTGACTTACGAAACGACGTCATAGGCAGGCGGATCTTCACTGGGCCCGGTCTGACAGGGCTCTCTGACCTGTTGTGTGGTTTGGATCTCTTTATCACAAAATACCTCCAGATCCTCGTCCAGGTGTTCTTCCACGACGTCCTTTAGCAGACTAGCATGACTCACTCGCAGTCTGGACTTACGAAACAGCAGTATGATGATTGAGACGGGCACAAAGGTGATTAAACACGAGACAAGTCCCGTGAATGCCTGTGTGTGCAAAAGGGACCAGGGGCTAGGAAAAAGGATAAGGTAATGTGAACCGAAAAGATATAAAAAGAACTAAAATCCGGATCACGAGGACTGCAGGGTCGTTACTATGCTCTTCTCCACTCACCGGGATCAGCTACCAAATATAAGCATCGTTTTCTTCAGTAAACCGTCGAATTTTTTCAGTTATGCGCATGCGTCCGATGCTCTTTCCGATTCGGTGAGGCCAGAACTGTTGGGCAAAATATATACTTCCCCTAATGTCAGCTATAACATTTGGTTAGGCCAGTTTAGCAGAGATGAGCTTCACGTGCAAACGGAACAATTTTTATCGTAAGACTAAATCGGAAAACCTCCCAAAATCAAACCCCCGTGATCTCTCTCTCTATCTCTCTCTTTCACTCTGAGCTGTCGGAGTCAAAGTCTTGAGTTTTGCGAATTATTCGATACTACCTTCATTCTGATTTGCATTGCGAGCCTATTTTCATTCCGAGAAACTGTTCTGCTAAAATTGTAGATAGTTGTATCCTGAGTGCGCTAGAGGATGCATATTCGATTTTCATATATTATTCCTATACATCAAGTTCGAACAGAAAGTCGTTTCAACACTTAGAGGTGGTCTTTGTATATATTTTTTATCGAATACCTCGAGAAGCCTGCCATTAGACGTTAGCCTCGTGTATTTCTCGACTATAGGAGTGCGCTGCGATCAGCTATATCTAGTGAACACATCTAACAGTGCTTCATAGCCGTGCTACAAGCACTCACTGTTATAATGAAATGAAAATCCTCTTCGGGAAATCGAGTTGTACTCGTAAATTTTCCAGTTGGTGACATCAAACCATCGTCCAACGAAATGAACAGAGGGAAAAGTGGCTGTTATGTATATTTGGTCTCAAAATGGCGCATGGCACTGAAACATCCAACCGGAAGCAGGACTTACATCATTTAGCCGTCTAGCTGTCAGACTGAAGTCGAGCTCGTTTCCAAAATTAGAGCAATGAACGTTTCTTGTAAAAAGGGTCCAAGTAAATGAAACGCTGGTTATTATGCATCATAATATGTGCGCATAATTATTTATTCTTCCATGACAAGCACCATTGTAGGGAGAGGAGATAGTTAGGTTGATTTCGCACAAAAATATTTTCACTGTAATTCTAACAAACACGACAAAAATGGCCTTCAGCTTATAGTTTTCACGATTGCTGATCGATAATGAAGTGGCCCATCAGCGAAAGGCGGTCTGTGGCATCTGTTTCAATATGTAACAAGGACATCAACTCTCTGCATCAAGACCAGAGGAGGAGAAGAGAAGGAGGAGGAGGAGGAGGAAGAGAAGGAGGAGGAGGAGGAAAGCGAACCTGAGAAAACGTGCATATCGACTACAAAATAGGCATCTATGCGGAGCTAGGTGGACCTACCACAGAGGGTGTTAGAGCAAATGGGCCGATGGTGAAGAGGGCATCCTTCACTACAGGCCCCTCATTTCGATAGAACATGCAGGAGGAGACCATGTTGAGAAAGAGAATGAGGAGACAGCAGGCAACCCGCTCCACTCGGGTGAACCGACTGTGAACGGGCCTCATGAAGACAGAGACCCACAAGTGCCCATCGCTCACATCCAGCTTTACTTTGGAGTTGAAAAGGTATGAGAACTGGAGGCGCTCCTGTGAACCAACGACCGGAATGACGCGATCAACCTAAAAAAGAGGAGTAATCCGTCCTGCGGGCAAACAACCTTTAACTGAACAGGCTCACCATCATGCGATTAGCTAATCCCGATCTCTTTATTTTGACTTGCAGGCAGCTACAGAACAAAACTCATGCAAACTTCCCGCATCAGATGTGAACAGGACTGCAGTCTTATACATGGAATTTTCTTCGAGTTAAGAACTACAACTAATTTACGAGGTCATTCACTATACCTATGTGTGATTGGTGCTTGACTGGAAACGCGGAAGTTCGTCTTCCCCTATAGAGTGGTTGAAGCTTAGAATACCTTGCCTGCGGATATTGTTGTGCCTGCCTCAGTAGAAACTCTAAAAGGAAGCTGGATCAGTATTGCGGGTCGCACCACAATGCAAACCAGCCGCTGTAATCTGATGCCTCACGTTACCAGTCAATTACGTTTCTATTACTACTTGTAATCTTCAGAGTAACCTTTATTTATACAATTTTAGTATCTCAAGCTTGGCGTAAATACCTACAGACATACATCATGATGTCCGTAAACAAGAGATCATTCTACATACATAAATATGCCTCCAAATACTTCTGAATCGCGAAATATTTTGTGTAATTGTACAGTTTCTGAATTTTCTTTGTAGTTCTTGATATTCCCTTTTCAAATTTACTGACATAATTCCGCTGAATGTAACAAATAGGGAGTTCAAGGGTGCACATCTAAATTTTCCTCAAAGTTACGGAACGGAGCGAGTGCGCTTAAGTTTTGAGAGGAAGGAGCGTTCACCTGGAGAGGTATATCGTTTGTCTGGCGTTTGAATTGTTGTTTCGTCTACCCCTCTTGAGAGACCGAAGAGTAATACCCGCAGATCCCATTATATGCCACTGTTTTCATTGTTCCTGGCCTTTCAATACTGACTGCGCACTGTGTCTTACTTGTGTCGTCAATGCCGCCACTCCCGCCCATCGCCTGTTCTACCTCGTCAGCTTGCGTTGGCCACCACGTCTTACTCCGGCTCTGTTCACCCCGGCTGCTGTCGCACCTACCAATCCCCTGTGGTGCTGCATCGACCGGCGTCTCACTGTGGGGTGTTCTACCCCTATTCTCGTTGACCGCGGATATATTTGGCGGCTCCGGTTGTTCCATGCCGTGACGGTCTCCTGTCATGAAGGTTCTCAAAACCAGATAGGGGTAGGTAAATTAATGTGGCTATTGACTGAGCAGTCGGTAGATAACCGGGCTTCTTTTATCGGCCTTGATGTGTGATCGTCACCTCGGTCAATGCTGTGCTCCAACTGCACAGCATGGGTTACTACCTGTAACTTTGGGTCCAATCGTCGTACGGCCGAATGATGTTCATGCATTCACCTTTGTAGCTGTTGGCCAGTTCCTCGAAAAGTCAGATAAACAGTATACCTATCCCGGTGAACACTCTTTCTTTCTTTTTTCTTCTTCCGATTCAGCAACACTTTTAGTGGGAGTTAAGCTTCTTTCCCCTTGACCTATAGCTGGAATCAGGACTAGCTGGTAATTTTATTCAAAAAGAAACCATCCCATTTTGAAGGAAAGTCGGTTTTTCTCAATAAATCTGCCCAGTTGTGGCTGCTGTTCACGGCTACGCGGTGAGAAGTTTAGATAAAAAATGCAATTACATTCAAAATCAGTAATAGAACTCCTTCAACTTCGTGATTCGTCAACAGGCTGCCCATTTTTCAGCTGCTCGCCATTTGATCAAACACAGGCTACTTTTGCGCGATAGGTCACTCGAGATCAACTTCATGCATCACAAGCGTTTCATTTTAATGCAGTAAGAACAATAAATTTATGAAGCATGGGCAAGTAGTCACACTTACCAGTCCGTCGTCCTCATCCACAGCAAACCACTTCCCAACGATAAAGTAGTACTTATATGTAGTCTGTAAATCAATCACGACCACAAAATCACAGAACCACGATGCATCATCACCGGCGCCGCTGTTGTTGTGCCACAGCCGAAGAAAATGCAGGTCACCAAGTGGTCTGATAGGCGTAATAGAACAAATATTTAAAGTTTATATTTTTACAGAAAGACAATCATTTGTTAATTACGCAGAGTAGAGGTGGGCGAAATCACCCAGTCAGGGATAAGGGTATGTCAAATTCGGCGGCGGTTGCCATACACAACTTGAGTTGTACACTCGTCAAGTTTGCCGTCAAATAACCAGCGCAGCATTTAAAAACGAAAATAGTTCTGACTGAGGAGACGATGTTGGAACCAAAAAGATCGAAAAATTTCAATTTACTGCCTAAGGGAATCAAAGTTGCTTTTGCTTCCTCATAGCGCACTGGTTTGCGAAACCTCAAATTCGCCTTTTTTATCTGACGGACTGCGAATCAGCACTTTCGCTGTCACAATTTAAGAAGGCGGCAACAGTAAGATGAGGACCACAGTAACTTTTCATTTGAAGAGAGTGGAAAACATCAAGCGGCGGATACCATTTCTCCACCTTCGTTACACTGTCCCTCCCAAAAATTCGTGAAGAAATTTGCATAGCAGGCGAAAGAAGGTGAGTTCTCATCTATTTGCAAATCGTATGCTTAGGTAAATGCAGTGAACTAGGACAGGGCGAAGTTATCCTTGATACAAACGCAAGCATGGTTTTGGAGGCTATGAAAAAGGCTCCTCATGGGAGGAGAAACCGGATAAACCGTTGGAAGTGGCCATTTACTCTGGATAGACTTGGCTCCACTAGTAAAACACACATTCTGTAGAATTGCTCCCTACGTGGTTCATGCATTCGCGTTAAATAGCTTAGGTAGTCCCGTTGAGAGGTATTGACTTACTGCTATACACCCCTTATCAGCGGGGACGATCCCAGGGCTACCAGCAACCTTTGGAGTTTAAAAATACACGCCCTCAATTTCCTCTCCATCTACCCTGATTCTGCCACCCTCCAAACAAATTGTGTGTTTCTTTGTGAGCTCTATCCCTCCTGGCTACTTAAATCAGCTATTTTGTTTAGCATATGTATGCTGTAGCGCCTTTCCCCCCTATGGCACCCACTACGAGCACCAGATCACGCGAGGACACCTCGAGATGCCGGACGCACGCACACAGCCTCTGGGACAGCCAAGCCAATCACAGGCGCTCACCAACTGCTATCACCCAATCAGCGGACACCGGCTGGCTCTCACATGGCATTTATTCATTCACGCCCACATCACGCTAATGGACAGACACGCGCGCCGGCCCAGAGCTTGCCGCGCGTCGCGGCCTCTGACCACCATTGAGTTTCTGCACAGAATACACAACTACAGGGCGTGATGACTGTTGGGTGCTAAGCCCAACCGTTGCTTTGATCCCTACAATTAACGCTCCAATATAATGTCCCGTGAGATTACACAAGTAGAGAAAACTGCTTGAAACTTTTCGACCTGCTAGAAGACACTGAAGGTCAGGACCAGCAGACACCATTCGGGAGGCATGTAAAATAACCAGAACAGTATTGATAACCTGATTTTAGAACAAATAGAAGCCTACTCTGCAACAGCCAATAGGAAGCGATCCACATTTCCAGCCTTCAGGACCCGTCGATGGGGATCACGCAGGGTGCAGGTCCCAGTCCCGCCTCGTTCTCCGCTCAGTTGAAAGCAAACCGTGGAGGTGGTGCCAGCTGATCTGCGGAGACCGGTTCCCACGAGAACTTCGTAGAGATATTCATCCGCTGGGTTATTTTCCGGCAACGGCGTTATCCCGATCTGAATAAAAGTCGGTATAAGGGTAACGGTATAGCTGCACTAGGTCCACCTAACTACAAGACAGAAAGCACTGCTTCGGCTCTTGACAATAGTGAAAGGATAAAAAGAACAGGTTCTACTGGCTAAGAAGTCCACTATCGAATTTGGTATGCAGCCTACTGGGAGTAGAGTCATGCCAACATGTGCACAGGAACACCTAGCCTTGGAATTTATCATTCAATAAGAAAAAGCTGTCATCGATGGTTTCAACTTCCCGAAATACACCTTACCACAGATTTTATACATTTCGGTTCGATCATATCCTCATCCCTCTATAGGCGGTATAGCTGAGAATTCTTACCTCTGATGAAAAAGAAATTACAATCCACAAAAAGTGTAACCGAGGACAAAGAAGTTTCGACTGAAAAGGGTCTTTACCTATACATATCAATATATAGCCACTTAAATTACGTAATGGAAATCAACGGATGTTGAAATTCAGCTGCCATGTTTTTCTGCTCTCCACATGGGAAAATTCTTATATGTACATCGATTGGCGAATTCCGCTTATTATGACAGTTCGACTGTCGTAGTCCGACGATGTCTCCCGTATGCTCCACGGAAGGGTGGTGCAGGGACTGGTGACTTGTTCGTGATTTAGTTAAAAGTGATAGTAACATTGCGATGCATCTACCGCACTCTCTCCTCCTTTACACCCGAGCCCGGTGTCATGACAGAGTCAAGAAGACCGGAGATGGGAGAGGGCGCAGGTGGCCGGAGCCACCCCTGGGCGTGCCACCACACCTGGCTCGGATCCCATGGAGTGGGAGTGCCATAAAGGCCACATTAAGAAGGAGCCATTGCAACCTGACCCTCAGTCCGCCAGTCAGCCACTCCACACAAAACACACATTGGGCTGACCACGTGGTCCGAGTTATCCCGTCAGTTGGCAACCTTCCAAGCCACGGCTTTTAGCGCACCGTAATAGTTTCAAGCACGTCAGATTGTTTGTTGTGAGGAAAATGCACTGAGCTGTTGACCGCACTCTCTCCCCTACCCCCACAATCAGACCACCATCCACTCATTATAAACTACATTTTACTCCTCATTGTTTATGTGAACTACAATAATGAGGTCATTTGTGCACGACGCTAACAGCGTTTTGAAGGAAGTCAAATCAGGCCTAAATTTTGCGATCCATTAACTGAAGATTTTTAATTATGTCAGCAGTTGCAGTTTTCGGTCATTATGCATCGCTTTTCTCTTCTGATGTTATCTGCTTTGCGTATCCAGGATAAATGGAGGGCTTTTGCTGAACATTTTTGAATTGTACTTTCAAAATAAAGCGTATCTCTCTCTCTCGCCCTAATAAAACTGAGATCGACGGACGTAAGTCACAGTGTGGAACGCTGTGCCCGCTAGTGTTGTTCTCTCCTCGCGCGTGGATTCACTTAAACTCAAACTCTACACGCATCAAACTATTCATATACCAGGCACACACCCACTTAGGACAATAACGGCAGTCATACTAGTTGAACATACTACTTGCAATATTTCAGTATGAGTTGCTGTTGAATATTTGACGTCTTCGGACAACTACTTTTTGTCGCATGCAATAATGTAAACTATCTTCCCCCACAAACCGGGCCGCGTGGCAGCGGGGATGAAACAACACGGCAATAGATCAGGGCACACAGGCGTTATTCGGGATGTGCTCGCATAAAAAATGCCGCACATGGGGGGGGGGCGCATCAACCACCTGCGCCCGATCTCAAAACAGTTCTTCTTGACTCTATCTTAACACAGAACACAGGCGTGTGAGAGAGAAGAGAGCGCGGCAAATGCAGCGCACGGCACTGTCCCTACGGTACCAGGATATGGAGTACATATCGAGATACTATTCTTTTGATAACTCAACTCGCATGTACCAATAGGGAATTCAAAGGTGACTTACCTACATCTCCCTCAAATATACTAATACTGATACTGACCTCAGCATATATGACGCTCGAAGTGTCGATGTAAAAAACCTCCTTTTCAATGTACTCATGAAATATATTCGAACATTTTGCGACCAATAGGGAGTTCAAATGCGTTCGCGTATCCTTTCTTTAATAAAATGGCACTGAACTGAACACTTATCTGATTTCCCACATGCTTGGCCGCTCAACCAGAAAGGAAAAACAGACTGATGCATTTTTGTCAAACGTATCTTTGAGCCACTGTCAACAGTCAGTCAATCTTATTTTCAGCCTAGCCGTTAACGAATCCACAATTTCCTTAAACAGTCTTGAAAAATAGGACAAACCATAGTAGATGCACAATGCCAAAAAGGACAAGAGAGACCGGAATGGCCATTGCTGGCTCATTAGACGTCATCAGACAGTCATATAAAATCCCAGTAGGTGCACCCCCCGAGGCTCACACCCGCGACCTGTTAATCAGAAATCCAATGCTCTTCCGATTGATCCATGGACTCGTTGTCTTGTTGGTTTAGATCGGGTTGCGTATGACTGGCTGATAGCTGCTAATGAGCCAGAAATGGCCATTCAAGCCTCTCTTGTCTTTGTCAGCATTGTCCATCTGTTTTTACGACTACTAGGTACTGTGCAGCTGCTGGCGGGGCTGAACAGTGAGCCTCAAGGCAGAACGGGATGAGCTAGTTCCGTAGGTGATCGGTAAGCTTTCTTCAATGAATAAACCATGGTGCATTATCTGTTTCGCATGAGTGCGCAGACCTTTCGGAGATCGGAGATGTCCTTCCTTCGAGCCCAGATAAAGAGGAGTAGAAAGATGACAGCAATGGTGAGCTCGGTGGCGTAGAGGGTTGGATTCTTCTCAAAGTCAATGTTCCTGAAGATATAGTCAAAATCCACACCATTGGGGACGACCAGCCAACCGGCAGCAAACGTTGTCAAATGATTACAGATGCAAACCGTCTCCTTTACAGTGCTCTCGATAGATACCTTTCGAAGCCGAAAAACAAGGTTGAGAAATTTATTTGCATGAGTGCATTCATAAATATATATAAGGGCTAAATTTAAGACCTATCCACACATGTAATGAAATTGGTAATCAATCATATGTCTTTAGTTAGGAACAGGGCACAGCTAACTCACCTGCATTGAGTTTTGGATGGCTGCATAGCGATTAAGGCTCACAGTAGGGAGGTTCGATTCCGGACATAAAATTCAGCAGTGTCCTACTTTTTACAACCAGAACACCAGCAATCCAGACATTTGATTGGACAGTTCGCTTAAGGCATTTTAAAAGAGCGACACCGTATTGGCACTTCCTACTTGCTTCTTCCTTCATTTTCCTCTTTACTTTGGCGGCTGATTTTGACCCTAGGAATTTTATAGTGAATAAGTTCACGCATTCCTTGATGATTCGTGGCTCAATCTCTCTGGATATTTTTGTGTTTGGCTTGACAACTCCAAGGGTTGCTTCCTGTCGCCTCATCTAGATCGCAGCTAAACATAGAGACATCACGTTAATATCCGAGATCGCGTAAACTTTAGGTCGCTGATCAAAGCGAAACACAGAACCGGATAAGAGCGATTTGGCTTTGAAAAGGAGCTCCAAAATAGAGCATTCACGACGTTGAGATAGCGGCGATTAATGAATAATAAGTAAAGGCCCACATTTAATGCCTCAACCAGGCTAAACAAATGAAAGCCGATCCCCGCTAAACGGCATATTACTTATCATAGGCAACAGGGCATGCACCCATGATTCGAGTGCTACATGGCATGGCCGAATGAGTCAGTTTTTCTGGGTTTGGACCTCGAGTGTTCCAGGCCGTGGGTTAACTTACTACGGGCTGACGACAGTACTTAGGCTTTATACGTGTCTACTTTAAGCGCCTGATGCAACTCCGCGTCTTTGGCTGCCACCTGCTTGCCCACACGCACACGAAAGTGCGACTGTCGCAGTCCGACGATGTCCATCGTATGCTCCACGTAAGGGTGGTGCAGGGACGGTGACTTGCGCGTGGATTAGTTTTAAGTGATAGTAACCTTGCGCTGCAGCTACATCATTCTCTCTTCACCCACCTGAACCCGGTGCCATGACAGAGTCAAGAAGACCGGAGGCGGCAGAATACGCAGGTGGCTGGCACGGCCGGAGCCGTCCCTGGGCGTGCCACCACACCTGGCCCGGATCCCACGGAGTGGGAGTGCCATAAAGGCCACATTAAGAAAGAGCCATTGCAGCCTGACTCTCAGTCCACCAGTCAGCCACTCCACACAGAACATACACTGGGCTGACCACGCGGTCCAAGTTATCCCGTCAGTTGGCAACCTTCCAAGTCACGGCTTTTAGCGCACCGTGATAGTTTCAAGCGCGTCAGATTGTTTGTTGTGAGGAAAATGCGCTGAGCTGTCGACCTTACGCACACACACACACGTGCTAGTGGCAGTCGTTCGTCTGCACTTATGAGGTTCTTCGCGTCTAGCCAATCGCTGAAACCCAGACGCCCTGTGTGGTGTTCGACCAATTACAGCTATCCAAACCAACCAATCCACTCCGAGGCTAAAGCTAGTCTGCTCTCGCTCAAATACTGAGCAGCCCGTTCGAGAGTCAGTGAAAATGCTCCTCTTAGCATCCGGCTACCAATTTGCTCTAGGTGGTTATTCCTTCGTTCTGTGCAGAATAGAGTTCCCTCTCTGCTGGTCTGCTAGTGGCTTCCGTTTCCGCCACAGGGTGTGGATGCTACGATCTACTAAGTTCATTCTGCAAACACTTGTTCAGGTTAATGCTACCTATTGGTGGGGTCAGTAGGTTAATATGAGAAACTGGGACTTTATATGTCCCTCTCCGTCCAACGGGACACCGGAATAGGAACCCCCACGTAACCGAATAGTTATGCTCTTAGTTTTTATACTATGACATGCCTACTTATGTAATTTAGGTAGACTTGTTATATTAGGAGTACGTTTCTCACTATGCTTAAGAAATCGATTAAAAGTGAGGTGAAGGTTAAGGCTAGGATTACTTTAAATACTTAGTTAAGGGAATGGGTAAGTTTATGGCTTATTTTCCCTGCCCCATATAGTGTTACACAACCCAAACTTCTGCAACAAATAACCTTGGATTCCCTGCTTTCCGTCTGTTTACACGCTCATCATTCGCATATTGTATACTACGCGTCTGTTGGGCACCTCGTTGGCGTACTAAAATAGCATGGGCCAGAAGTGACAATATTTTCAATGCCTTCCGCAGACTCCATTAATTGCCCCGCTACTGATAAATCTAATATTAGCACCCTTCCCATTTCACAGGAATCCCTGTGCTTTAGCTTCTCAATGGACTTACATATTCGATCGTTGCCCTTAACCGTAAACCTAATCCTAATTTTCCTGAAATTTAACGCAAAGTCACATGCATGGCATATCAGCCATTAATTTCCTTTAGTTTAGCTTCTTAGTGCGCATTTGTATCATGGCTCTTGCGATAATCAAGACGCAGTTGTCACATAATATGAAGCCTGACCTTGCGGCTTTGAATCGCCCTGCCAAAATTGTGACACCTCTGGGCCAAAACCTGTCAGTGTTTCAACAATACCGCTCTGTAGGTACTAGAGGTGACAATATTGGCATTTTTAAATGTCTGCATTGCATATCCCATGGCCGGCGTTCATGGAGCATTGGAATTATACCACTTGGGAGCTCAAACTTAGTCAAAGAAGAACTTAGTAGAATACCCTTCAAGCCTTCATGAGGTTATTTCCCAGCAAATGTGTGAAAATAAGTGGGATAGTTACTTACATTACATCCGTAACTGGACCATGAACTGCTAGATCCGGACATGGAGTTGCAAGACGAAAAGTAGCCCCGAAGGTGTACCGTCACGTTGATCTGATCCTCAAACGGATAGGGTTTGGGCGGTGGTGCCTCTGGCCCATATGTGTCCACTTCAATCGCGCTTAATTGGCGATAGCCTACGTAGAGGGTGTTTAGTTGTTGCGCGGTAAGCCTGAGACCCCTAGACGCCATCAGCGAACTCCGTTTACCAGCTGCGAACGCAGCGTTACTAACAAAGAACGTCATATTCCGTTCCTTTTCGTCTGCAGTGGCACCGAGGTCGTCTGCAAGCCAAAGAAGCGTAGATAAATACTCAATAAAGGTGCAAAACGCAGCGAATGATAGTGTCACCATGGTACTAACATGACTTTAGGGTTTTGGAGGGGAAAAGTACACGAGGGAAGGGGAAAGCGTGTTAAATGGAAGAAAGGGTCAAACGAAGGAGCACCGGCAATCTTGCAAAAAGTCAATACAGCCGTTAGGGCTGGGGTCCGAAAATAGGCTTTAGGGATTGCCAGACGTAGACCTGATCTGCCTCGATACCAAATGACAATTAAACTGGTTCCGTACGATGCTACGCGCACAGCCATTTTCTCGCTAAATTACAGTATATTGCCTAATTCATAAATTGTTGAGATAGAAATCTGAGGTAGAGTATGACAAACCTTTGATAGTAATATTTTTGTTTTTTTGAACTGAATTGATGCGCAGAATGCTGTTCACTAATAAAGAGTTCACATTAGGTCTGTTTATTGAAAAAGGTAAGTGAGTTCTTTCATTTTTAGCAGACACTGTATCCCTAATTTTCAGGGAAGTCGAAAAACCGATCAAACGTCCGCAGTTTTCCCTTATCTTGACCTTGGAAAAGGTTAGTTACGCAGACATTCAGCAAAAAATTTATAATTTGAGTGCTTTTCGGAGAGGTAACTTATAACAATAGGTTTTGAAATTGATAGTAAGCCTATTAATTATCGAATTGTGTTTTGGGCGTTTATTTTTCTCGGCAACGTGTTTTCATGTTTGGCTGGGCCTACAAATATGACGTTAACGGACATCTGCATTAGAAGGAATGTAGCAGAACTCATTATTTCGGTTAATGCCTTTAAGAAATATCTTATTTTGAAGGTTCTGATAAGTACAAACAACAGAACCTAAATTTATGGGCAATGGACCTGAAATACTGAAAACCGTTACGTATTCATCCCTATTACAAGGACGAACTAAACTCATCGTAATCGAAAACACGAAATACTTATAAATAAATTTAACAAAGGAAGTTTCTCTTTATATACACAAAATGGTACGTTTACGTTTACACCTGACAATTCTATTTAAATCTATAACTCAGTGACAAACCTGTCAACACATGAGTGCATGAACTATTTTATTCCATTGACGCCCCTGTCGGCGTAATCAAGCAAAAAGTGATCTGCCTTAGGAAACGCATTTCAGCCAACGTAAAACGGAAGGAAAACTGCCAATTGCCATGAAACCATGTTGGAATATATTATCGAAATTATAGCTGTTTGGTAATGACCATACTTTACAGTAATCGTAAACTGGAAGACTAAGTCCGTAGAATTTACATTAAAGGACCAAGTTCAAACGAAATCCTACCCATGTTACTTCATCATCTAGTTTGTTAAATTTAAAACTTCTGGTTAATTAGCTTCCTCGAGTTTTCACGTTTTCGTAATTTGCCACTTTTTATAGACAAATTAAGACGTATAAACAACGTAATAGTAATTAGTAAACCACAATATTCCTTCTTTTTAAGAATTATCGCTTCTTTATTGCTGTTTTACTTTGGAGGATACAGTATGGGTTGATTTAGCCTAACTGACCTTTTCTTGTGAAATCCGCAAGATTTCCTGAGTAAAGGCCGTCACTGTAGGTGCTGGCTTTCAGTTGCTTACTATTTTTAAGCAGTCCAACCTTTTAGCGACCCAATCTCCGCAGGAAAGTCTGCACATATTCCAGCTCTCCGACACTTTTTGACCGGAAC